>CAUYSK010042225.1:0-47086 GCA_963575035.1 Avahi laniger | reverse complement strand
GCCACGGCACTCACTCTAGTCAGGGCAACAGAGTGAGACTCTGTCTCAAAAAAAAAAAAATAAAAAAATACTGAGTCCTCCGGTGTATTTATTTTACTCTGAGTTACATATTTTCGATTCACAAGAAACTCTGGGAAACTCATACGGATTGTGTAAAGAGAGGTACATATGCATTTTCAATACACTGGGGCATTTAAAAATAAACTCATATTGATCTTTTCTTAAATAGAAAATGCTAATTTGAAAAATGGGGGCAGTTTTATAGGGCATAGAAAGTTCCACTCTGTTCATTGGGACAAGGAGGTGGTATAGCTCAGGAGTTAGTTCTCTGCAGTGAACATTTGATTGGTTACCATTTGGCTACAATGCTTCCCTTCCCTAAAAACAGCCCGGTTTTCATGTCAGTGTCTACTCTTCTCTGTGCCTCTCATGTGTCACATGGCAAGCTGATCTCACACCCAGGGCTGGGCCTTGACTACCTTCAGTCAATTAGCACATTCCTTCCTTACCTAGCTAGAGCATTTGGCTCAGGGTGGGCATGTGATCTAAGCCAGTCCAATCAGATTGGATCTCGAGACTTGCTATGAATGCTGGGAAGATCTCTGTCTCCCTCTCTCCCTGTCTCCCTCTCTCTCCACGAGCTCAAGGACAACAGCCATTTTGTGATGACAAGAGAAACCAGCCTTAGGATGAAGCTAATTCCATGGATCACAGGGATGAGAGACAGAAGGAAATTTTGTCCTTGGTTTTGAGCCCTTGATCAAAACAATCTTGAATTCTTTCCTGCCTCTGGGATTTACAGTCATGTGGGCTAATAAAATCCTATATTATTTCAGCTAGTTTTCTCTAATTTGCTCTTGTAAGCATCCTAATTGATGCAGTCTCAAAATTTCAATTTTCTCATAGCATGTCTTTATGGTTTAAATTTTGCTAAGGAAAGGACTTAGTGCTGTTACTGACAGTATATATTACTTACAGAAAATAACTGACATTTGCCTAGCACTTGATAGATTTCAAAGAAAACAACTTTGATCATTACAACGGTCTGCTGAGAGGGCCAAAGATGGTATTGTCATTCCCCCTTGATAGTTTAGAACAGAGATTATCAAACTATAGCTTGTGAGCTAAATCTGGCCTGCCATCTGCTTTTTAAATGATGCTTTTTGGTGACACAGTCAGGCACATTCTTTTATATATTGTCTCTGGCTGCTTTTGCACTGCAACGGCAGATTTGAGTAGTTACAACAAAGACCATGTGGCCTGCCAGCCTAAAATATTTACTATCTGGACCAACACAAAAATGTTTCGCCAGCTCCTGGTTTAGGATATGGAGGACTAGACTTTTCTAAGGTCACAAGGAAAGTCAGAGGCAGATCTAAGGCTTGAATTCAGGTCTGTCAATGCAGTGCTTTTTAGTTGCGTAACACAGTAACCAGGATTCAAAAGTGCTATGGGCAGAGTTGACCTTGGGAGCCGTGTGGTCCACGCTCCCCTATGGTCTTGCAAGGAAGCTGCCCTATAGTTCCCTCCCCTGCTCTGTGGTTCTTCTATAACAAATCCTCTGCTCTCAGCCTCACCAGATTAGGGCCGCAGCACTGTACAACCTCAAGGGTGCCATTTACATAGACAACATCATGAATATACCATGAAATCCAACAGCACTGACATCCAACATGTGGATGGTAAGCCCAGAAGTCTGTGACCATGGTCCTGCAGCTGTTAAAAAGCATTCACCTGGCGCTGTTCATGAGGGAGCAAGAGCTTTGCAAGAGAAAGACGACCAAGGATGGAATGGGCTGCCCCAAGGGTGGTGTGAGCTCCCTGACTTTGGAGAGTGTGAATTGGTGAGATCAGGCAGAAGAGATTCAGACATCAGATGGAAGCTAGACTAATTTACTTAGTAAATCTCATCTAATGTTTAAGGAAAGAATGAAGAGACAACCAAGTAGTAGATAAACAAAAATAAACAATAAATAAAATTTTCTTCAAGATCCCCTAAAAGAGGGGTAAAAACTTCTAAAATTTTCTCCCTTTTTTTTAGGTACAAAAGAGAAAAACTGGTCCCCAAAGAACCAAACTCATATTTTCCATCTACTATAAAAATTAAACCTGGCATTACCATCTTAAGAACTAATAAATGGTCCAAGAAATAAGTGCATTCACTCGTGAAAAGTTCCCACACGGCCTCTTGCTGCTTTCTCAAGTCTAATTGATCAGCAGGAAGTTTTTGATGTGTTTCCATGACTTCATTCCAGGTCTTGTCCTGTACGTGAGGAGAAAAGAGAGAACAGAACATTTCCACCTCGGTGGGTTGACCCGTTCGCTATTAACTTTGGCCTGCAGTACAACAGGAACAGGCAATCTCCGAAATCGTGATTTCCTGCTTCAGGCCGGGGTAGCCCGCTTGGCAGGGTGGCTCCGCAAGCTACGCACACCCCAGCTTCCCTCCGTGGGACCCAGGGATGCCAGTTCCTCCCTGTGCAAAGCACGGGGTGCACAATGTACAGTATTTTTACTTTAAAATGAAAAGAAATTCAAACTGATGTTTTGAATTATGTTCATGAATTTCATGAGTCCTTTTCAGTTTATTGCAAAAAAATCTCAAAGAACCCCAAATCCAGAACTGGGAAGTCTGATTCTGGATTTTACTGGCAAAACTTGTTGAAGTTACTCAAGAGTAAAGTAAAAGTTTTAGAGTTCAACGAGACCTTTAGAAATTGTCTAATCAAAAACAACTTACTTTTCAAATGAGGACATTGAGGCCCAGAGAGGTGAATAGTAGAAGTAATTATTATTAACATTTGTACAGGGCTTCCTGACCGACAAAGTGCTCTCACATTCATAGTCATTACCTTATTAAAAATAAAGTGACTTTCCCCTGGTTGTAGTGTGTTGGAGCAGAGCAGGCCCTTTCCAGCCCTGGGCCTTGATGTTATTAATATTATAAACAAGGCAATAATCTGACAACTTAAAATAATGACCAAAAAAAAGAAAGAAAAGAAAAAGCCATGCCTCACAGTAAACAATTTGTGACATACCTTAAAGCTGTAGAACTCATAGCCCCTGAAGTTGGTAATCTTCACAGAGGAGAGGCAGTTTTCCAGATCAGATACGTACTTGTGTTTGTCTTTGCCCTGCTTAGATTGTTAGAAACAGGATTTTCAAACGTGAATTCTTTAACAGCACAACTTCAGTAGCTTCAGCATCTTTTGTTCACTCTCTATTGTTCATGAGAACAAACTGCACATTCTGTCTTTAAACCACTGACAATTCCAAAGCCATTCTGAGCCCTAGTCTGAGCCACAGGACCATGGGATGTCAGACCTGGAGAACAGAGGCTGATGAGACTATCTGATCCAAACCTCTCACTTTACTCATGAAAACATATCCAAGGCACGGAACGGTTACATAGCAAATAGGTGGATTCTGAGTCTAGCGACCACCTGGTGGCATCCTTCACAGATTTAACTTTTCTAAACTCTGGACCACAGGGCTTTAGCATCAGAAGGTGCGTCAGATGTATCAGTTCAACCCCTTATTTAGCAGATGACTAAATAAAGCCCAGAGTGTTAAAGAAACTTTCCCAAAACAATTAATTTTATGCTAAAAAATATCAGAATATGCTAGAAACTTTAGTTTCCATGGTATGGAATAACTTATTTACTTTTGTTATAACCTCTATTCTTACTAATATTTGTTTTAAAAATCTGACTGCAAAGGTAATATATGATTATGGCAGAAAATTTGAGAAACAAAGAAAAATACCATGAAAATTAAAGCTACCCATTATCTCTGCCCTCACTGAAAACATTTTTCTGATCACATTCATAATTAATTTTTAAATGGTGTCATATTTATGTATCTTTTGGAATGTGCTTTTTAAACATAATATATTGTGAGCATTTTTTTTTTTATTCCTTCGGTATTCTATTGCAACATCATGAATTGCCCACTTAAAGAGTTCATTTTACCAACCACACCAGGAAGAAGCTATCAAATAACAATGTATAAGGCTTTTTAAGTCAACTTGGCAGCATTTCAATGAATGTTTATCACAAATAATTTTTGACTTGTTCTATTGCCTCAGGGTGCATGATATTGGCATCTAAAGTTTGGTGAAAGTTAATCAACATTATATTATGAACAAGAGGAGGCACAGGTTGTCTGCTGATGTGGGTCAGTGGTTCCCTGGGTTTATGAAAGGAGATCCTGTAATATTTTCAGAGTGTGCTACCGGGCTGTGGCTGGTTTCTTTAGTAGGGTTATGGCACTGAAAGAAGAAATCTTTTGTAGACTCATTAGCCTTTGCAGCAGCAAAGGAATCTTGGAGCCAGCTGGGAACCTCCTACAGCAATTGGGACATATGCCTTTTGTTGATGTCTGAAACCATAGCGACTGCATGTTGTGGAAATAAAAAAAAATCAGCAGCCAGTTGGGAAAGAAAGAAGCTGAGACAATGGAAGCAGCATTGGAGTTGTGGGAAAGTGGGTGTCAGCCCCGTACTTTGACAGGCACTCATTGTGGCTTTCCATGGGTTTGTTCAACATACTGGCCACCTAGTTTGGAGGGGATTCCAGTGAAAAGGAGGAGACAGTTGTCTCAGTGGTCACATTAACTCTCGCGAGTTAATAGGTCCATTCAGCGCCCTGTTGCTTCCACTGCGGTGGTGTTGGTTAGGAGAGGCCATGAGAAACATTTGAAGGGTATTTGAGAGGATACGAGGTTAATTGTGGAGTCTCAAACTTAGTCACGAAGAGGTAGGAGCAATGGAGGTGTGCAATAGGCACTGGTGATGTGGACCTGGAACCCAGCTGAAGGTTAAGATTGAATATATAGGCTGGGTGCGGTGGCTCACTCCTGTAATTCCACCATTCTGGGAGGATGGCTTGAGGTCAGGAGTTTGAGACCAGCCTCAGCAAGAGCAAGACCCCGTCTCTACTAAAAATAGAAAGAAATTATCCAGGCAACTAAAAATAAAAAAAATTAGCCAGGTGTGGTGGCACATGCCTGTAGTCCCAGCTACTCAGGAGTCTGAGGCAGGAGGATCGCTTGAGCCCAGGAGTTTGAGGTTGCTGTGAGCTAGGCTGACGCCACAGCACTCTAGACCAGGCAACAAAATGAGACTCTGACTTAAAAAAAAAAAAAAAGATTGAATATATACATTTTGGAGTCCTTGACAAAGAGATGGAGTTGAACCAGTGAGAACAGACAAGATCTTTCTTTGAGCGCTCCAGTGAGAGATGGAGGGAGGAGTGTCCAGCTCCGGTTATGAGGATCCCTGTGGTTGGAGGAGCAGGACCAAGCTGGAGCCAGAACAGACTCAGAGCCAGATTGCCTGGGACTGCTGGAGACAAATCCTTGCTCTCTGCTCATGAGCTGTGTGACCTTGGGCAAATTATTCAACCTCTCTGAACCTGTTTTTCCATTTGCAAAATGGGGGTTACCTAGCTTTTTGGATTGTTCTGAGAATTTATGAGTTCATATACATAAACTATGACATCTATAAACAAGAACACAGGTAAAGAGAAACAGTGCTTGGCGATGTGGTAAACATTATATATCTGTTAGCTTTTATTACAGATATTCTATTGACTCACGCCTGTAATCCTAGCTCTCTGGGAGGCCGAGGCAGGCGGATCGTTTGAGCTTAGGAGTTAGAAACCAGCCTGAGCAAGAGTGAGACCCCGTCTCTACTAAAATTAGAAAGAAATTAATTGGACAACTAAAAATATATAGAAAAAAAATTAGCCGGGCATGGTGGTGCGTGCCTGTAGTCCCAGTTATTCAGGAGGCTGAGGCAGGAGGATCGCTTGAGCCCAGGAGTTTGAGGTTGCCGTGAGCTAGGCTGACGCCACGGCACTCTAGCCCAGGCAACACAGTGAGACTCTGTCTCAAAAAAAAAAACAAAAAACAAAAAAAACCCGAACAAAACAAAACAAAACAAAAACAAATATTGTATTGATAGGAAAAAAGGGAGGAGAAAAGGAAGGAAAAAGGTTAAGAAAAGTAAAAATCTGTAGTAGACTGGGAAAATCCAGTATGACTTAGAAGTGTGCTTTTTACACTGATGTGAATCATCATTTATAAAGATGGGAATTACCTCATGAATAAGGCTAAGAGGTTAAAGGAAGGAAGGAGACATATTGATCTTAAGGTATCAGGTATCATGTCCTTGTGAAAGTGAAGCCCCTGGATATTAATTTCTCTTCATTGCTGAGAACGTTTGCTGAGAACGCTCTGTCAGTCCACTAATTATTTTTCCTTTAAGTATCTGCACAGCTGACCCTCCAACATAGTACAAACCACTGAGCACATTTTCCCCCAGTTACTTGTCAGTCCCATCTTTTCAATTGTGAGCTGAAAATGGGCGTTTTGGTATCTTAGATATCCGGCCCAGCACTGGGCACAGTCGCCCAACACACACGTGTGGAGAAAGTTGCTTCTTGATGGAGAAAAGAATGGATTTATCCCAACAACTTGTAGGAGTGTCACTTCCTTAGCCAAATCTGTCCCTTCTGAAAGCACATTCTATCTCCCAGGCAGCCTTGATGGCTTTCCTGTCCTGGAGGAGACCTCGGGAGGACTGGGGGAACATGCCTCTTCTCCTGGGACCTCAGATCTGACTGGTGACTGGCCCCGCCTCTGTTTATATGAGGAGGGAACTCAGGAGAGGTTGCACCGTAAACCTTGTCTCACACCTGACAGGAAAACAGTCACAGCATGTCCCTGAATCACTGGTGAGCAACGCCCTGATGACGATGGTATCACAGTTTTACTAATGATTTGCGATTTGCAGCTCTTCATGTCTAGACTGTGTTCCACTTAAATGTTGTATTTTTGAAAAAATAAAAAGTGAAAGTCAATCATATGCTTGGCTGTTGAGAACAAGTGGTTTTCTAAACCCTAATTAAAAATACGGCTACTAATAACATGGCCAAGATAGCTTGCCTACAAGTGCCGGGCTCTGGGGTGAGCTCCACATGCATTACGATGTACTCATCACAACCACCCCGTGCGGCTGGCACTGTGAACTTCCACTTTGAATAGGGAGAGACCTGAGCTGAGGAAGGTAAATTCATTTGGCCAAGGTCATGGGCAGTACGTGAAGCAGCTAGGACTGGAACCTCAGAGGGCTTTTTATTTAGCTACTGGACTTAAAAGACATCAAGGTGTGTGTGTCCATAGAACCATTGCAGATGTCAGCAACTGATGCCCAACTGATGGGAGAGGCCATGTGGGCAGATTTGTAACAGAACGAGGCACAGTAACCTGCCATAAGGCCCTGCTGTTGCTGCTGGCCGTGGTGTGTATGTGTTACAAATGGTACTGCTGGGAGAACACAAAATCAGTCCCTCCCCTTCCTCCAGAAAACAGGAGTCATCAGACTGTGACCATGAACACTCCCTCCCTCCACCCACTGCATGCCAGAAAGGATGGCTTGCCTGTGGCCACCCTTGTCCGAGGCAGTCAAGACTCGGGCTGCAGATTTAGATTTAAAACTGTTCAATAATTGACGGAACCAAGAATGAATTTAAAAACCCACTAGGCCTAATCTGACTGGCTTTCCCAGAAATAGTACTGTATTTGTAGAATCTATTTCTGTAATATCTCATTCATTTTTCAATGCTCCCAAGATACACGGCACTGACTGTGAACGAGGGCATACATGTGTGCAAGTTTGCTTCATTGAGTGAGCTGTTTCCTAAGCTGTATCCTGTTATAAATTTAGTGTTGTAGAGCATCACTAAATTAGGATTGCTTTGTGTTTTTCTTTTTTTGCAGAGCTCATTAACCACTGGCAATTAGCACTGTTTTGCTGCACAAAATGGCACCATTTGGCATGTTCTGTAGCCAATACTACGGATGTGATGACATCATTTACATTTCACGTGCCATCTGCCTTATGCAAAGATAAAGCAGAACGAAAAGGCTCTTCAGCCATTTCTTACTTTCTTAGCTACAGGAGGCTTAATTAAGACAAAAATGACAATGTGAGACACTCACCACTCCTCTCTTGGAGAAAGGCCATCTTGGCTTTTTGGATTCTGGAGGGTGAAATTAAAGGAAATATATTATCACAGGTACTTCGAGTGACTAGTAACAGATGATTGCAGTGCTTTACAGAACCTGCTTTTTGAAAATGAGCCAGACAAGATTCACCCTGCTTTAATTCTCCTTCTCTTGAGAATGCACAGTATGAATATTTATATCTTTGCAGATGAGTGAATGAAGCAATTGCAACCTCAAAGTTCTTGTTCCGTTCTTGTCTTAAGGTGGTATTGACCTATTTCTTTTCTATTGTATTGTTAACTTCCTTTCTCCCATCGCTTGGGGAGAAATCTATGAACTGGAATAAAGATGTTGAGTAATTCATTCAAGACAGAAAATCATAGCACTTTGGGGCTGAAAGGATGGGCCCTTTGTTTGTACACCATCTTACCATGAAACCACCCCATCACGTGCAGCTTCAATAGCCTGCCCAAGCTTGCAACTTGCAGATTACATCAACCCAACAATCCCCAGGTGTGGTTAAATGAAGACTCCTGAAATAGGAAATGCCAACACATGTCACCAATCTTTATTTTAGGGCTGGTTGCTATTGGTCACTGCCTCAGTAGTCTCCAGGAGTTGCTTTGAGTTGAGAAGGAAGTCATTATTCATCCCACATTCTTTTGATAATCAGGAAGTAGAGATTAGATCAGGTTCTGGTCAGTTGATTTTTATGCTGTTTGCATTAATTTATAATGCGACCCAGAAAAAGCTAGGAATAGTCTGTTAGGTTTAGGTGGGATGTTCTGACCGCTCAGTATACAAATGGATGTCTTATAGGTCTAGTTCTTCTTTCAGGAGAGCGTGCATAATGCTCTCTCAGAGGAAAGCAGTCAGACCTGAGCAGTATTTATTGCAAAGGATGTGCTTGAGTCACTGTTCCCACAGTAACCTTGGAAGATAACTGTCCAACTGATTACTCTCTTGCTCATCTGACTACTTTATTAATCTCTATACAGGGGTGAGTAGGTAGAATCTCCCTTAGAGACAAATCAGCTTTACAACCCTTAGCTTTCAAATGCCTAAAGTATTAAGCTTTCAAATGCTTAATACTTATGTCCAATTTGAACTTCAATAATTGGGGATTTTGGTCCTTGATCAATTTCTCTCCTCTGCTTTTCTAACTTTGGGGATACTTTTGGAGCATTGGGAAAGCTTTTTAAATATTCAGAAGAAGATTTAAATGAGTCTTCATTGAATCCACAGCTTTTTATTATCTCTCTTAAATATTACATTTTGCTGAATCAGAATCCATTTCAACAATAACTGCAGGTGACTCATACACGCACCAAAGCCTGAGAAGCACTGCTTTAGACCATGATTTTGGGACATGAGACCTATAATCTAAATTCCTTGAGAAAAGGGCATTGAGTGGTAAAGTGGAGGGCGTTACTTATCTTTTATTGTTTGGTATCTACTGTGATGCTAGGCGCACAACTTAACAAAACAAATGATGTGACATAGAAGTGTCATACAGCAACGATGACCTCGTTGCTTAACATGGTGGTTCTCAAACTTCAGCTGGCATCAGAATCACCTGCAGGACTTGTTAAAAAAAACCAGACTGCTGGACACCATCTCTAGAGTTACTGATCCAGAAGGTCTGGAGTGGATGCCCGGAATCTGCATTTCTGATAAGTTCTCAGATGATGCTGAAGTTGCTGGTCTGGAACCAGCTTTTGGGAACCGTGGCTCTGGTTGTTAACAAGTTTTAAAGCATTTGCAAAGCCTCATGCAACATGTATTCAGAAACCTCTGTTAAGGTGACGTTGTGTTTAGAGCTAGCTCGGATTTCTAGGGGCATGTCTCTGAGCAGATCATTTAACCCCTTTTGGCTTGTTCATTTGAATTGTTGTATCATATAAAACAGTAGATGTGAAAGGGATCCATAAAGAATGAAGAGCTATAAAAATGTTCATTATGATCTATTCCCTGGTGGCTTCTGGGCTCCACATACAGAAGACTGCAGTTGCCCATACAACAGAGACTGATGCAGGCTGGTAGAGAGGGCACCAGCCTAGCAGGCAGACACCTAGATGCCCTTCCTCTGCACAGACAAGCAGGCACAAGGACGAGGCACTTCTCTTTTCTGGGTCTCCCTTTGCAAACCTGTGAATAAGTTGGTGGTTTTCAAACTGTTTTGTCAAGTGTCCAAGGCTCCTGGGGATGCCTTGAGGTGCGTCTTTGGGGCTCACCCCAGTTGCAAACATGGCAACTTCACCTTGACCTGTTCTATACATTGGACTTCCAAGTAAGGATTCTTTTGGAAAAAGGGCTCTGCTAAGAACAAAACCAGTTTAAAAACTACCAACATGGATAATCTTTAAATCTCCTTTCAGCTCTAAAAGGCTTTACTTTACCTACCCTCAGAATCATGAGGAAAGTACCCTGATTGCTGCAGTTGTTCTGCTTTTACAAGTGAAATGAAGATGCAGAAGATTCACCCCTAAGGCTGCCTCTCTCTATCACTAATCTGCCACGGGCAGCTCTCCCTCCACATGGTACCTCCCTGGTTGGAAGGTACCAGTGTGAGATGGAAGACCAGGAGTGGAGAGAGATGTCACAGCAATGGTAGGGAAGCTGCCCCCACGCTTGGAGAGGGCACTGTGATCTGAAATGGTGCACCTGTGCCAGGGCCTGGAGCTGGGATAAGTTATTTGACCAGAGTATAGTTGGAAGGAAGAGCCAGGTCTTACTCATCTCTGTAAACGGAATGCCCAATACCAAGACTGGCATTCACCTGCTTCCAGCAATTCACAGCTGGTGCCTGTTCTAACTGGCTGGACCTCAGTTCTAGCTGGTCAGTGCACATGTCCTACTAGTTATTAAACCTTTTGAAAATGTCCCCTGTTTGTGACAATATCCATCCCATAGCGGGCATTTCATGCAAGTATGCTTAATGAACACGACCTGAATTCAGGAACAGAAGTGGGTGGCACAAGTAATCCGCAGCTCCATCTGACACCAGAAGGTCCCCAGGGAACACCTCAAGTCCGGGTAAGTTGAGCACCACAGAACTTCGCCTGTGCTCATAGAACCTGCGTCCGAGAAATGAGGGGAGAGAACTTAGAGCTGCGTGTAGGCAGGGTCATCGGGCACATCACCTCTGGCCATGCAGAGTCGCTGCTGGTAACCTGATGCTGCTCTCTTAGGAAGGACTCAGAGGCCACTCTGGGCTCCAGGCATGGGGTGGCCGTGATGACACCTTTACCACACATTTACTCACTATCTCTTTGAGATCATTTATGATCTTGACCAAGAGCAGAAGAGTTCAGCTAAACGTATGAACACAAATGCACCCTGCTGGCTCTGACTCGGAAGGATACTGGAAGAAAGATCTAAATACAGAAGTCTTTACCAGTTATGCACACTATCACAGAAGGGAGCAAGAGGCATGTGGTGGCCACCGGCTCCCTTGGTGATCTGAAGCCAGTTGTGCAAAATCAGCACTTTTATTTTTCCCAGACAAAATTGAAATATTGTTGGAAAAGCTTAGCAAACATGATTATCTACTTTCTTCTTTCCTCTACTCCTTTTCATGGAACTTCTTGTCTGTTGGATGGTCATAAAATTAATGGTTGATGTAACAGATGCTGTGGGGAACAGCCCCAAAGCCAATAGGCCTTTGCTCGGTGATCTCTAAGGAGCAAAAGTATGAGGGGTCTGTCTGTCATGCTGGGGACCTGCTCGATAACATGGAATCATACCCACTCTCATAGTTTCCTCATCAGAACTGTTCAGATATTCCTCTGGTCTGTTCTAAGGGGTGGGAGATGAAATTCTTTCTATTTATTGACTAATGTAATCTCTAAATTCTCTTCTTACCAACAAATAGTCTAGCATATAGGTAGGTTACTTTATATAGAAAGGAATTTTCTCTTGATTTAGCAACAAAAGCAAAGTTTGTCGTACCCCATTGCATAGCATGATTTTATCCATTGCCATGTGGTACCCCCCACCCTCCAAAATGGTCATGCCTGATCCCTGTTAGTCTCCCTAGCCCAGGCCTGCCTCTGCTCCTTCCACTTTCCTACCTACCTACTGCTCAAGTCCTAGCAGGCTGTGCAGCCAAGTCCCATGGCTCTGCCCTTCCACATGAGTGATGGCCTTTCTGCCTGCACTTTTGTCTCTTGCCTCTTAACTGTACATTCTTGGATCTTTTGGCCTCTTTCTCATCAATACATTTGCTGTTGCGGTCCTAGTCATGCCCTGTCACCTGATTGACCCAAATGCTGATGACCCAAATTTGGTGTACATTAGCATATCATGCAGAATTTATTATAAATACCCATCCCCAGGCCTCGCCCTTGGTGTTCTGATTCAGTAGTGCGAAGATGGGCGCCTGCACCTGTAGCTTTACCCAGCTGCCTAGATACTCACCAGAGTTGGAGAACCACTAATTTTGAGGTTATAAATTAACTTGATATAAGCCTCTCCTACCTTTAGGTTTTGAGGATTATCTCAAATTATCAGCCTTTGGCTAAAAAACTTTCCCAGATCATTTTACTTATAGTAGAGTAAGTTGTTTAGGAGTTTCTAATTAGTGAATAACTTCTATCCCTTAAGTTTCTACAAAATATGTGAAGTAAGGATGCCTCAGACTCTATAGATAGATGCTTTAGGCATAAAAGAGTTTATTTGCAATTATAAAAGGCTGCTTCCTCCAACAAGTCCTCCCTTATATGCAAAGAAGTAACTCCTCACATTTGTCCACTCCTCTGTATCCCACCAAAATCAGGCCCTGAGCATCTTCCATCTATATTAACAGTCACCTCTTAATTTCTTTCTTCACCTTCAGCTTTATCTTCTTGATTCCATCCTATACAGTCACTAAAGGTGACTTTTCCAAAATTTAAGTCTGACCTATCTCTCCCTGTTTAAGACACTTCAGTGTCTTTTCATCTTACACTGGATAAATACAAGCTTCCCAGGAGCTAGCCCCATTTACCGTCTTGATATTCCTTATTTTGCAATCTATTCTCCGAAAATGGGAAATGGATTGTAATTTCTGGTGTGTCACACCCGTGCCTTACCTGGGAATATTTTGTTCCCTCCTTGCCTTCTCCAAGCCTAATTCCTGCTCTCCCATGAGATTCAGGCTCATGGATTATCTATGTTAAGTAGCACAAAAGGGAAATACTTAAACAACATTGAACTCAGCTTTATTCAATTGACTATATTCCCTGGGGTTTTGTAATCTGTTCCACCTGCCCTTTCTCTCCTCTTCTATTTTTTGTTTAATTGGAAAACTTTAGGACAATGTGGCAAACACTGGTGGTTGCTAACCCAATGTGCATACTCTCCCTTTTCCTTGCTATTAAAATCTTGCTTTGGCTGGAGATTGCATGTGCTGAGTTAATACACTAGCCTGCTCTGACTCTCTTGCAGCTAGGGAAGGCCATGTGACCCACAGTTGGCCAAGGAGATTTAAATGGAGGCTGAAGTGTGTGAATTTTGGGAAAACTTTTTCAAAGGAGATAGATTTGGCTAGCTTCTTCCATTTATCCTCTGCCCTTTGCCTTCTTGCTGTCTGGAATATGGCTTGAAACCCAAATATATACCAGCAATCTGGCAAAGATAACAGCAGAGTAGGAAAACGGAAGCCTGGCATCTGGTTATATTACAACAAAAATCCTGCCCTTTATTTGCTTAGGTCATTCTAGTTGGCTTCTGTGATATGCAGACAAACACTATCGCTACTATCACAGATCCCCCATCCCAGACTTCCTCCTCCAAGAAGAGGCCATCTTCTGGCATTCGACACTTCTGTTTGACTTCTTCTCCACCTACTTTATGATTAGGTTTCATGATAAGATAATTAGGGTTGCAGCCTCTTGCAGCTTTCCCTTTTTATTTGCCAACCCAATGTCCACGGTGGTTGTGAGGATGAGGGAGCTGAATTAGGTGGGAGTTGGAAAAGTGACAGTAATTTGAATGAGAAATATAATTCTAGTTTCATCAGATTGGATACAGGACATTGGGACTGACACATAGCAGATTAGCAGTACACAAATCCAGCCAGGAATTTTCAAAGTGGTACAAAGATGGTATTATATAACATAAAATGCTGAGAGCCCACAAAAAGAAGATTCCTGAGGAGAAACATCAGAAGCTTCCCCATCAACTTTATACTTCCCTTGATAAAAAATCCTAGAAGCATATAATGAGAGTTAGGTATTTATGGGAATAGAAGGGGCTAAATTGGGTGGGCATTGGAAAAATTACAATCATTTAAGTGAGAAATATGACCTAAGTGAATTTTGGGGAAAAAATTTACTTACCCTTTTGAGCTTAAAACTAGATGTTACACAATCTGGTATCATGAACTTGGTAGTTTCCTAAGATTCTATAAACTGTCTTTAAATTCCCTGGAGACCCCAGAGAGCACATTACCGCTGTTGGGGTGGAAGGATGAGTCTTCCCTGGCCCCTTCTAGGCTGACTTACAAGTTTCTCTTTCATGTTTCTACAGTTCTCTGTTGTGGTGGTGAAGAATGTGGGGTCAAATTGCCTAGATGTTAATCTTAGCTGTGTATCCTGTGTTGAGCAAGTTAAGCAACCTCTCTGGCCCCTTCTTTGTATTTGTGAAATGTAGACAATAATAATATTGTGTGAAGATGGATTAATCAATATAAAGCACTTAAATCAGAGTCCAGAACTTAGTAAGCAGTCAGTAAACATTATCATGTGGTTTATTGAATACATTGTAACATAGTGTTCTATTTATGCATCTGTTTATTCCACCAGACTGTCAGCTCTTTGAGTGCATGACTTATCGTCATTTATGTTGGTAGGTGCTAATTTAGAACTCAATCTATTATAACTGATGAACACGAATGCATGAAATAATCCTCTGATGTCCATCCTTATGGAAAGCGTCTTACTTTACAAGGTCGTTTTGTAGATTCATGTCTTATTTGCCTTATCACCTCAGCTCCTAGCTCCTGGTCTAAATCCCTCTGTTTAGCAAGAGCTCAGTAAACATTTAAGTAAATGGAGCAATAACCAAGCCTGCACATACTCAGAGTGATTGATCATTGTCATTTTCCTACACAAACGCCCGCAGAATGTGTACCCTGGTAATAGCTACTGCGTGTGTACTGTTCTTTAAACACACTGCACTTCACGCCTCCATGCCTTGGCTCAGGTAGTTCCCATCTGCCTGCCTGTCTCCACTTTATCTGCTTGGCAAATTCATATTCCTCTCTAAATTCCAGCTTAGATGTTCTTCTTCCAGAAGTCTTTTCTGATCCATTCAGGAAGGATCAATTCTCTCTGTTTCTCTCTCCCTTTCCTACCTCTACCTTGTCTCTTTACAATAATTTCATAGAAGGCTTATACTGGATCTCATATATCCCAGAATATAATCACTTAGCACAGAACCTGACATAGGATAGGGATTCAAATAGACTTATTGAATAAATAGACATGTTGATTTGTAGGATAAAATACTTAAAATCCTCAAATGAATTTGTTTTCCACCCTGGATTATAAATGAATCATTATATGCATCTACAAAAGCAAAAAGAAATCTGAGTGCTCATCAACCCCCACCTCCTTCAAAGTGGTTGGTTACATTACCCCTATCCATTCCTCTCTGGCCAGGAGTAACTTCTGACTTAATGCATCCATTTGGGAGCGCACAGATCAGGCTTGGAGTTGAATTTGTATATATGCAGCAGAGGGAAGATAACTGGCTTGCACAGGGCTTCAGCCATGACCTTGGCTTTTTGCCTTGGTGTTCTAAACCCAGTGATGCTCATTCTGCAAGGGCAGATGTACCCCTGGAGGGGTGTAACAGAATCTCTGTGGCATGACACTGTTTTGTTCATCAAAAGAGAGCATGGGTTAATAGAAATACCAAGAAGCACAGTTGTAGCCATGTAGAGACCTGGGAAAACAATCAGAAAGAACATCTACAGTCAGAAGCATGAAGAGACGTGGATTGGCACAGAAAATGTGACTCTGTATCACCCATGCCTGGCTGTGGACTAAATTTCTGGTTGCTAGATTTCAGTCGGGGTTGCTCAAATCATTGGATTAATGATATTAATGTGAATGGTTATAATGAGTTCAGCATGACATTGAATTTAGGTCTTGTGGTGGGTAGAGGGGTGTGTTTATATTCCAAATTGGTATCTTGTTTTGGTTGTTCTAAACATTACAATTGCTTCATATAAAAAGTGGCATTCATGCAGAATTATTGTGTCTGATTGTGGATTGTTTATCCACTGGAAGC
Organism: Avahi laniger; assembly: GCA_963575035.1. Taxonomy (NCBI): domain Eukaryota; kingdom Metazoa; phylum Chordata; class Mammalia; order Primates; family Indriidae; genus Avahi; species Avahi laniger. Next base: position 30,799 of record CAUYSK010042225.1, on the reverse strand, counting down.
AATCATTGCAATGAATTCAGAATACCTACCCTCCTCCCCCCAACAAAATGGTATCTGTGTGAGGTAGGGATGTTTTGTGTAAAGAGGGCAGGGAAGATTAAGCTACTAAATGAACTAATAATAAATGCAAAATATTTGGGGTGTGCCTGGTAAACTCATTGTCGCTGTGTAAGTACAGTTGAACTTAATGCTGCCCTTCAGTTGTTTAGAAAAACATAACTAAACAAATATCCTTGAGAAATACATTTTTTTTTTTTTTTGATCTGATGCTTGGCTATTCTGGTTCTCTGCTTTAGGACAAACTCTTGACCCAGAACGCTGTATTAATATAACTGGGTTCCTGTCTGCCCCAGACCGCGCAGCTCTCTAGGGCCTGACACCCCTCCCCTGGCCTCCCTTCCCAGCCCCCATTTAGAAATCCAAATACAACCACACTTTCACTAACCCTGAGGTGCGTTGCTCCAAACTGGTCAGATCCGAAGGGACTAGTCCCATGGTTGCTGGAATAATCCCGTCTCCCTTTTGGTATGAGGACATCTGCTTATTCTCCTTATTCTGTTCTCTGCTGAAGATCTGAAGGTTCATGATGTGGGCTGGGACAACAACAATTCAGAGAATCCAGGGAATTCTCCCCCACTGCTGAACAGGCCACACACCCCGGCGTTAACACTCAACAATGAGGCTGCTCTCACATGCTGGTGCCAGATAAGTTTCTGGCTACTGGAAATGTGTCCCCAGTGGACCTCCAATGCATACATTTTGTAAGCGATAGATTGGTCTTGGTGAATATTATTCTAATTTAAAATCAGCTGGCATTTACTGAGAAGTGATTCTTCCTAGACATTGTGTTAAGTGCTTTTCGTGCATCTTCGTATTGATTTTCACAAACACCCTATGAAGTGGAAATTACTGCTTTCATTTTAGACCAGAGGAAACTGAGGCTTAGAGGGCTGGATAAGGAGCTTACCTAAGGTTGCACTGTTTTAGAGAATGACAGAGCCAGAATTCAAAATTCATGCAGGTCTGACTCCAAAATGACTTGTAAATCGGAAGAAGAGAAAAAGACACTACCAACCATTTTAAAGCACAAAGAGTTTTTAAAAAATGGTTGTGATGATGGTTACTACTTTAGGTAAAAGGGGAGTGTCATGGTTTGAATGGTGGTCCTCCCAAAAAACATGTCCACATCCTAACCCCTGGAACATGTGAGTGTGACCTTTTTTATAAAAAGGGTCTTAGCAGATGTAATTAAATTAAGGACGTTGAGATGAGATTATTCTAGTGGGTAGTCCCTAATTCCAACGAGAAGTGTCCTTGTAAGAAACACCCAGAGGAGTGCACAGAGAAGAGAGAAAGCCTGTGAAGATGCACAGAGGCAGAGATTACAGTGACGCAGCCACAGCCGAGGAACGCCTGAACGAGGAAGCAAGGAGAGGTCCCCTAGGGCCTTCAGAGGGAGCGTGGCTCTGCTTATACTGTGATTTAGGATTTATGGCTTCCAGAACTGAGAGAGGATACATTTCTGTTGTTTTAGCCACTCGATTTGCAGTCATTTATTATACCAGCCACAGGGAACTAATGTGGGGGCAGTGCTGGCAAGGACACTCGGCTTAGGGCCCAGATTCCCACCGTGACCTTCACGTGTGACCTTGGCATATCCCTTCCCCGGGGCCTCCGTTTCCCCATGTGGAAAACGAGTGTGGTGAGTGAGGGTCTTTGCGCCCATCCTGATCTACGTTCGAGGGATCAGGAGCACTGTTCTCACTGTCCCCTTCGGCGGCTGTGGTGGGGGCAGTAATTATGTGGTGACCTTTTTCTTGGCAGAAATGTTTGAAGAAGAATAATTCAAAGTTCCCCTTTTAGAAATATGACTAATAGATCATCTACATTTTTAAGAGATTCCTTCTGTACAGTGGACTTAAACCAAGGACTACTGGCCTTTAATTCCCAGGTGCAAATTTTAAGAAGAAATAAAAAATGCTAGAAAATATGGGGAGTGCAATTGCTCTACAGTGATATGTATGTCTTAAAGGAATAAACATCTTATTTAAGGCATTATAACTTGGATAAGGCACGGTGTGATCTTTTCCCTTGCTATGAATGTTACCCATTTTTTTTTTTTCAATCAGGCAGGCTTATCAAGCCTGATTCCTCAGAAACCATAGTCCTTGTCTGATAGTAAAGGTTCATGGTAAATGCAGTCTTTTTCAGCAGGCAGCTTTTCAGCAATTGCTTGACTAGAACAAGTAGGCATTCCATTTTAATAATCATAGTGTTTTACCCTATGCAAGAAATACAGTGCAATTTGGAATGCTTGCTTATAACTATGGGTAGATTACACAGGAGGAACAAATTAAGAATCAGTAACTTTTTAAAAAAAACCCTTTTAAAAATAATCAACAGAGAAATGACAACTCTCCTGCAAATTATTGAACTATAGCTCTCTTGGTTAAATCTAGGATATATTTGTCCTTTTTTGGAGACAGAATCTTGCTCTGTTGCCCAGGCTAGAGTACCATGGTGTCAGCCTAGCTCACAGCAACCTCAAACTCCTGGGCTCGAGCAATCCTTCTGCCTCAGCCTCCCACGTAGCTGGGACTACAGGCACGTGCCACCATGCCCAGCTAATTTTTTTTCTATATATTTTTAGTTGTCCAGATAATTTCTTTGTATTTTTTTAGTAGAGACGGTGTCTTGCTCTTGTTCAGGCTGGTCTCGAACTCCTGACCTCGAGCGATCCTCCCGCCTCGGCCTCCCAGAGTGCTAGGATTATAGGCGTGAGCCACTGTGCCCGGCCTAGGATATATTTTTCTATTACGAGTTGCAGAAGGTAGTTGGGAATGTTCCTTTGTGTGTTTGACAATAGTTTCCAGTTTAACTTTCTATCAGAATGTTCCATTTGCAGGAAACTCAAATGAGAAGGCAGAAAGGAGGAGGAGCCTCTAGTTTACTGCCTGGAACCTGTTAAATGGTGGCTAGTTCATAAATGTGGACTGAATGAGGAAGCCTCGTCCCCAGTCCATCAGTTTGAACATAAAACAGAGACGCCTCTTAGGAGTCCAGTCAGTGTGTGAAAAACACCCTGTGCTGTGATGTCTTGGGTCAATCAGCAATATTTTATTGAACACACGTGTGCAGAGCACCATGGTAGCTGCTGATAACTGCCCAGAACTCTCATTCTCTTTCTAGGCTACTGTCTTTTCTAGACAAGAGTCAACATACACCTTAGTGGGATCAAGCAATACAAATCCCCACGAACCCAAGCTACACTTGAGAGATGATCACAAAGCAGTAAGGAAGATGGGGGAGGTCTAAAGATGTTGGAAAGAACCAAATAAATACTTGGAGGAAAAAATACACAAAACAATACAATTTCCCCTAAAAGATTTGTCAAAACCTAACTAATCAATTGACTTCCTTTTCTCTTTTCGTCTTTTCTTTAGTGTTCCTTAAACACTGCACCAGGCAGTGTTCTGGGCACTGGGGATACAGCAATGAACAAAACAGACAAAAATTCTGCTTTCCTGGAACTTACATTCCAGGTGAGCTGATGCTGGTGGCAGAATATAGCGCCTGATTTCCCTGCAGCCACGCCCAGAGCAGGAAAGCTCCCAAAGGCTGCAGTCTTTTCTTCTAAGTAATTAACAGTATATCATCTATTAGTCTCCAGTTAATCCAACAAGCTTTAAAGCTCTGAGAGAGCTGACAAACTCTCTAGTATTTCCCAGAGTTTACAGACAGTGCTAGGTATACAACAGGTTTTAAATAAAAGTCTGTGGAGGGTATAATATTGAATTGAACCTAATGTTCAGACACAGCAGATGAGCTTTCTGCAATCGACCATTTAACTCTGAGGTCAGAATATTTTAGAAAGCATAATTCAATAACTTACATATGGGAAGTGCTGAATGAATGAATAAATGAATTAAGTCTCTAAAAATAACAGTAGCTACTATTAATATTTGAGTTATACAATTTAATCAGCTTAAAAGGCTCATAAGATGGATACTACAGTCATGCATGGCTTAACGACGGGGATACTTCCTGAGAAATGTGTCACTAGACAATTTTGTTGTTGTGCCAACGTTATAGAGTGTACTTACACAAACCTAGATGATACGGCCTAAGACTCCACGACTAGATTCTGTGGTCTAGCTTGTTGCTCGGAGGCTACAAACCTGTACAGCATGCTACTGTGCCTGATATTGTAGGCAACTGTAACACAATGAAAACTATTTGTGTATCTAAACACACCAAACATACAAAAGGCACAGTAAAACTACAGTATTATAATCTTATGGGGCCACCATCATACATGCAGTGCGTTATTGACCTAAACGTCATTATGCTGCCCATGACTATATTTGTAGCTCCACTTCAGAGATGAAGATTCTGAAGTTTTAAGCTGTTATGGAAAGTGCCCAAGATCATGTTGCCAGAGAGAAATGGAGATAGGATTGAAACTCAGGGAGTCCGTCTCCAGTAGCTTTTAACTTCATGTCATGCTGCCCCCTAATGGTAACCCCAGATGAATCTGACTTTGGGGGAAGTTTTACTGGCATTCAGTATCTTTGTCTGTTTTCTTCCTCAAGATAGACTTTCAAATATCTCATCATTTGGTTTTCATGCTAATGTTGCCTCCACTTGCTAATTTGGATATATTTAACTTTTTTCCTGTTTGTGTTCCAGCACTGGAAGGTTAGTCTATTTTCTCATAGAAAAGTGGTATGTAAGTTTCCGTTCTCAGCTGATTCAGGGCTGATCTGAAAATTTGGTGAGAGGGACAGGTTTCTGTAAATACAAAATTGAAGGGGTGCCAGGAATGTCTCCTGCCCACAAAATCTCCCCTATTTACTACCTGATGTTTAAAATCCCACCAACACAGCTTCACTGCTTGGCTTCCAACCACGTCCTTTGTCAAAATGCAAATACATTGGGGATAGTAAATGCCTCTGTAATCCAAGCAGCCTGCCAGCCTGCCTGTCTTCCTTCTCCCATTCGTTTTTTTTTCTTTTTCAGTAAATATTTTTGGAGGTAGATTCTAGCTGGTTACTGGGTGCTGGAGGTTTACAGATAAATAAAAAGTGGTCTCTTCACTCAGAAAGGTGGGGGCAGATGAATGTAAAAGAAATACAAAAGTGTGTTTTACATACTGTGATGGGGACTTTTATAAGGTGCAGGGAAATCCAAAAGGAAGGAATGTACTAGCTCTACTTGGGAAGATGAGAGTTTATATCCCTGAAGCCTAACATCTTTCACAGTTTAGTAAGAATGAATTGTAAAGATATTTTTCCCAGGAGGCATATTTTGGTAATAGGAGAAGAAGGTTTGGAGTTAGTATGAGTTCACTTGGATATTACAGAGGGAAAGAGGGACAGGCAAGAAAATGAGTTCACAAAGAAAAACCTGGAAGCAAATGTTTACCACCCAGCTGATTTCAGAACTAAGTATATTGAGCCCTTCTCACTTACACAAACCTGTCTGGTTGTCAGGCAAAGTGTTAAAACACTGTAGTGAAAGAAAGAATCAGTATTTTTGAAAAAAAAGTTCATATCTATTCTGCAAGGTCAAAAAAGGTGGTTGTGATTGGCAGCCACAGAGGCAAGTATTTCTTAATTATATACTCCAAGGGTCAGCAAACTTTTTCCATAAAGGGCCAAGAGTAAATATTTTAGGCTTTGTGGGCCAGGCAGTCTCTTATGACTAACTGACTCTGCCACAGTAGAGTCGGAGCAGCCACAGACAACGTACAAATGGATGGGCATCAGCGGTTTCCAATAAAGCTCTGTTTACAGAAACAGGTGGTGGGCTGAATTTGGGCCGTGGACCATGGTCTGCTAGCTCCCGGCTTATACCACTTAATAGGCATAAATTTTCTGAGGAGAGAACTCTAGTTCTAGGATGGACAGCTGGGCCTCATGCAGAGCTTTTTTCCTGACATTATGTGACTACACAGCCTGGTAGGCAGCCGTTCGGAGGAAGAGGGCACATTGAATGCAGCTGTGGAAAAGGCTGCAGAGACACGAGGAGGAAGAGAAGGAGGGAGCAAAGAGAAACGGGAATTATCTGTTTATTTACTTCTTGTTTATTAGTAGTAATGTAAGAATGTCTACTTAAAATATTAGTTCATAGAGTATATTTACTTAGTCTCTCATTTATCCATTGCCTGCTATATGCCAAGCATTATGCTAAGTCCTAAAGAAACAATATTGAATAATTCAAAGTCATCACTAGATACAAGATATTCAAATTGCCCCCTTTCCACCCCTACTGTGACTTTTGTAATCTTCAACTGTTTTACAGTATGTGATTGTGACATGTTGAACTCCACAGTTTCCTTTTTTTAAACTAATCCCTTTACAGATTATTGAATCCCACAGTTTTGTTAAACCTCCATCCATTTGACCTAGTTATTTTTTAAATTAGCAAGACTCTTTCTTTTATGTCTTCATAAAGATTCCACATGGCAGTGAAAATTACCCCTATGTCATCTTTGCAAATGGTTGGATGCATCCCATTGCTTAGCCTTTGTGTCTGCTGGCTCCATTTAATAATCAACGCTGGACCCAGACTTTACCTGCTCTGGGAAACATTCATTGGTTAAATACTCACAAATATATATATAGCATATCCATCCCTGGTGCTTTCTCTAACCAACTATTTACTCAAAATCTCCACTCAGATGTTCCATAGGTCCTCAAACTTGACAAGTCTAAATCTGAAGTCAAGACCTACACCCCATTGACCCCTAACTCCCTCCTTTTCCCAAGTTTATCTAGGTCAGTGAATGAAAACATCGGCTACCCAGTTGTGCAGGCCAGAAGCTTGGAGGTCATTCTTGACAACTTCCTTTCCCTCACCCCTTACTCTATCATTCTCAAAGTCTGGGTGATTATATCTCCTAAATATCTCTTGCACTGAGATACTTCTTTTTAACCTCATAGCCTTCATAGTTTAACTTACCAATTTCTCATGTCTAAAAACTCTAATTATTCTACTTAAGTCCACTCTCATCTAAATTCCACGTGTACCTTACATCCACCTGCTCATATCAATCCATCCAATGATTTCACCCTACTCTTAGTGTAAAGAACAAAATTCCTAAACATCCTGTTAAGCCCTGTCTGATCTGACTCCATCCTTGTATCCACACCCTTTGCCACCTAACACTTCAGTCCTCTCCCACTGTTGGTAACACATAATTCCCTGACCCTGAGTTCAACCCAATGACTTGGTCTGGCCAAGAAAATTAGACCAGATACAAAGCCCAAGCTCCACGAGGACTTGCGTGTTTCCACTTGTCCTGTTGGACCTCTCCCTTCTCCGTAAGAAGACCATGCCCAGGGGAGGAGCCCTTTGGTTCCATGAGCAGGATGAGAGACACGTGGAGCAGAACCTCTTAGCTTGGCCCAGCCTAGGTCAACTGACTCCCAGAGGACACATAGATTTATAAGAAACAATAATGAGATGTTATTTTAAGTGGTTTAGGATAGTTTGTTACACAGTAATCACTAACTGATACACTAACAGGGTAATCTGCATTTTCCTGTGGCTTTGTAAATATCCTCAACCTTCATTCATACATTTAGGCTAACTAGGGTTAAAATCAACAAAGAATGCATAAATGCATAGTGTCCTTACTACTGTAAACTGCAAACTGTTGCTTCAGGATTGAGGTCTAGCAACAAAACAGTGGCTATTTCCCCCAAGGACTCCTCTGTGACTTTCCAAATGAAACGAAGACCTTGCTGTCAGTCCCACAAACTAGGGAGATGAAATTGGATGTGGATCTTTCCCTTGCTGCCAAGGAAACCGTTCATACATGGGAGGGATGGCAAATCCACCGCCGCAACCTGGGGGCTACGCTGAGAGTTCAGAGCTGGTTTATGAAACGACACAGTCCCCTTCGTTCTAGATAAGGGCACAGCCTGTCACACCAGGAATTTTAAAGGTCGCCCTGGATTTAAACAGAACATCTTGTTCCTTTTATTCTTGTCCTCTAAATTTTGCTTTGAGAAGCTGTTAAATATTTCTGGCCTTTCCATTTTCTTTACCAGACAAAACCAATCACTAAATGGATGTCAATTAAGTCACAGGGCTAAGGCACTGACAACTCAAAATGAAAACCAGGACCGCTGTTGTACCCTACTGCCCAAAATGCTGTGCTCTTAAAGGAGACTTGAAATTAAGACTCTTGCACCCACAGACACGAAGAGTGACTTGGGCGTCGTACAACAACGTGCGCTGGTTAATAGTACACCAACAGGGTTGTCATGTCAGAACAGAAATAAAGACAGAAAAGCAAACAGTCAACAGATGTCACAGCACTGGAGAAAATAACTGCATACATACCTGAGTGGATGTGATTCTTCTGCCTGTAATAAATTTTAAAAAACATATGTTTTAGTCTCGCTCATACCCGTCCAAAATTCCAAAGCAGACATCTTGAAAGGAAAAACAATTCACTGTCCTAGTTAAAATGTTTTGGATTTTCTTTTGGAGGAGGGGGACTATAAATTTTAATAATTGGCTCTTTTTCCCCCTTTTAAACCAGCTACCACCAGGTTGTCTTTAAATGGAGAGTATTTGCAAGAGGGCCACTGTCATTATCCAATGCCTGACAGACATCGGTAGCCTGGCCGTGGTGGGCCCTTTCTTAAAGTGCCTTCAAGGATTAGAAGAAAGTGACCTACACTTCCGTTTTATTTCTTCCCTAAATTGCTACACCCCTTTGATTTGAGAACCAAAGCTTCTTAAAGAGTGTGTGTCCCCTCAGCAGTGACCTTCTGTGCTGTCTCCTACCACAGGATCTCCTGGCCTTTGGGGACATGTGGCAACTCCGGGGACCTATTTTGCTTTGTGGTTCACTAAGTGAGAGGCAGAAGGATTCGAGCTATGTTACCTGAGGGCCAGGGCACCGTGGCGTGGGGCTGGGCAGGGAGTGGCCTTCTCGCCCCAGAAGAGAGGCCTGGTGAAGACAGCCCTCGTCCATGGGCCGAAGCTTGGGAAGGGCTTGCGTGTCAGAGGGGCTGGTCTGGGGCTCGAACGAGTCAGCTGCGTTGAGGGCCCTTTCAGGGTCGGAAGGCAACCTTGAGCAAAGTCTCCAGGGTGGTAGGGAGTGCGGAGAATCCTCTGGGCTTCCAAGCAGACTCTTGGAAAGGTAACGCAGGGAGCCTGCGGGCTCTCTCCAGCTTCCCCAGGTGGGCGCCTGCAAGGCGTCTTGCCGAGGCAGTGAGTGCGAAGTCCCACAGCCGCCGCCCCTTAATCTCCTCAGAGTGGGGGAGATGGAAATGCGGCCTGGGGCTTGCCGGGCAAACTGGAGAAAACCACCCGGGTTCTCGCAATGCTTCTTACACGGGCTCCTCAGAGGGCGCTGAAGAGAGGCTCCGTGGTCTGGGGGTTGCACCGCCGGGCAGGATGACCCTGTCTTCTCCATGAAGCTAACAGGACCCGTTGCTGAAAGCTTCCAGGGGACACTGTCTGAGTTGCTCTTCTCCGGACCACACTGGGGTTGCTCGGTTTCCGCATCCAAGTGCTGCGCTTCCTCTGGCATTTCTTTGCCCTTTTCCGGAGAATCACAAACAGGTTGTTGCATGTTTAGTGAGGAAGAGCAGACTGTGGAATCTGTAGCAAATGGGGAGACTGTGGTGAGAATAAAAGGTGTCTGAGATTTCAAAGGAAAACTTCTGATCCTTCGTAGGAGACAGGTAGGGCCCAGGTCACGTGAGCATCCTTTATGTTTTGTAGATAACTGAATACATGACTCCATCCTTCCTGTCTAAATAGCATATTGAAACCTGTTTACTGTCTACTTAACATCTCTTCCAGGTTCAAACAAAGCCTTTAAAAACTTTGGTGGATACTTCTTGGAAACCATGTTGCCCCTCATCATTTGATTATTCCATTTTAGGAGAACCAAATATACACGAAATTCTCCTTACGTTCAGCATCAATGTATGTATGTATGCACTTTGGTGGGTTTCAGGGATGTAAAAACAGGAAAACAAGGCCTCTTCCCTCAAGCTTTAAATAACAGAATGAGACATGACTTCAGAGATTATCGACGTAAAGTATCTGGCAAAAAACATTTTAGATTTTATCGATACCCATGTTTTGGAAAAATGACTTGCCAGTTTGAGAAGAAAAACCCAGACGCCACCAGGTAACCTACTTGTCATGATTAGAGGTGTCTTCTAGGATTCACACATACAGAATTACCTCCTGATTAAGCTCTTCTTATGTTCAAGCAAAGCTGATTCTGTCATTTGGCGACTTGATTCATGGACGTGACTTATAGTTCTAGTATTTTGTAGTTTCCCACATGAAGAAGCTATTCATGTGTGGGAATACATCAGTCTTTACCTATCCTGTCAGTTACTGCATGAAAGTTAACCTTTGATTATTTACAGACTAGGCGTGGGACCGTGGAACGATGATAGAACTGTCTTCCCTTGCCACGGACAGTGTGGAAGGTGGTCGGATTGTGTAGGATTGTCTGTGGATGGAACATCAGTAGTTGACCACACATCCTGAGGTCCCCAGTAATCGTTGTAGCAAGTCCGAAATTCTAAAGTGAAACTCAGCAATATGGAACCCTTTGGGAATGACCACATTTGGATAGCCAAAATTTGAGGATGGCTAATAATTTACTTTTTTAGTGTTATATAATTTTAATTGCATTAACAACACTTTTTAGAACTCTTTCTACATTGTATTATTTACTTCTTCAACTTGATATAGGGAATGCTGAAAACCAGTAAACCTTTTACTCATGATCTGACTTTGTTATGTTGACTATCACTCATAGTACTTTTAGTACGATTATTACTATATTTACTGTGGTTCTGTGACAAATACAATAATTGTTTTTACAGCACCTGACAATTTACCTGCACACTAAATGCCCCCACACTGACGTACTCCCTAATTTTTATGCATCACTTCCCATTATACTTTGTGTACTTGCTTATGACAGCTACTCTCTCCTCTTTGTTTCTTTTAATCTGTTTCAGACACAGAAGTTGCACAACCTCGTATGGAGATAATTAATAGGCTCTTAGATTTATTCTTGTCAGTAAAGAGGAGGAGCCTAATGTTATAACATTGTCATAACACTGTTGTGGCATTGATTTTGGGGACTCCATGATCTCTCATATTTACTTCCTACCTCTCATCTCGTGTGAGGTCAGATTAACTGGTATTAGATTTTAGACTGGGGAGTTGCTTGAGGAACTACTTAGATACCAACTAAAGTCAACTCAACTCTTATTTACAAAAGAAATCTGAAATTCTTGAGTTGGCTTAAATATTTTGAGTTTGGGACTCAAGTTGTTATAGAACTTCCCATGCAGAACCATAATGCATGAGGTATCCTTTTTTGAGTGGTGGAGGGAAGAGGGTAACACCAGCTTGAACTGTTACATTTAGTTAAGGTGGGGTTCAACTAGTTATGGTTTTAGATTGGTAATTTTTGGCTGCTGCTCTAAAGGTCGATAGCAACTTTGCTGGAGAAGAATGAAAAGGTCTGTTCCAACCACTGATAAAGTTAGGTATATTGCTGCTTCCTGGAGGCACCAGTTCCTCATTCTCCCAACAATCAAATGGCTGAGCTGAGCACCAGAGTTGTAGGTACTTTCATGCCTGTATACACCCAGGAGATTCTCTTATTTTTCTCCTTCAGAGGACTGTGCAAGTTCTAGGCAGCAGTAATATTAAAGGAATTCAGTATGCTTACATAGGCGCTTGCATGGTAGTTACATTAGAATTCTTAGTCTTTGAGTTTCCCCTCTGTCCTTTTGGCCTTTTTTCTCCTCTTTTGAGGGGTTAGGATACACCTTTAAGTCTCCTTTCTAGCTGTCTGGACACAGAGGTGCGGCTGCTGGCAGGAGGTTTATTTACGTCCAATAGGATTTAAGACATGAGTATTGTTTATTAATCAGTGTCTTAAATATCTGAACCAAGGCAATAGCAACTGCTGGCATGACTCACCGCAGACATGGAGAAACTTTAACTACAGCAGGGCTTCGGGAAGTGGTTTGCAGAGAGGTAGAAAGAGCCCAAGAGTTGGAGTAAACGGATGTGGTTTCTCTCCTAGTCTTGCTGCCAACCAACCGTGTGACCTAGGACAAGCCACTTCTCCTCCGCCAGCCTCTATGCAGCATTTATAAAAAGGGCATGGAAGTACCGTCCTCCAGGCTTGTTGCAGGAATTAAATGAAATAATGGCCGAGGCTCCTGGGAGGCCATTCCCTCAATGACTCCCCCCAGCAGACATGGTAAGAAGTCAAAAGCTAACAGGAAATCAGTCCATACTAACTATTCTTTACATTTAAAAGACGAAATCAATACATGATCACTGTAAAGAAAATTCACCGGTCTTTGACCTCCCAAGCTTTAAGAATCCAGCAAACACCCACCCATACTGTTGGAGAAGCCATCTCCTTCTACTAGGACTTAAACCACGTGGATTAATGATTCACTAACTCTCATTAGACCTGGAAAGACCAGCAAAACAAGATCAAGCAAAGCTGGTAGCAACAGGACCCGAACAAACGGAAAGTGCAAGAGGGAAACCCAGAGAGCAGCTGAATGTTGCCTTTAATACCTGTGGGATGGTCTGTCGCTGAATGTGACATTGTCCACGGGGACCCTGATAATCCGCAGTCTGCAGAACACAGAGCGAGCTGCCAGGTGAGGTGAGGGCTCAGAGCAACAGGTCCCACGGCTGTAACAATGGACCCTGCCCAACTGAGTGCTCGCAACCCTGATACGAGCTGAAATGAGGAACTGGCCTCTCCCCTCCTTAGAGACATTTCTAATTATTTGTTTATGAAAAAGCCTGGAGGGAAACAAGTTCAGAATCTAAGACCGCCCAGAAAAAGTTAGGTGAACAGTGGTTGATCCAAAACAGGTCATCAGAAATGATGCAAAGGCGGCTTTTTACTTCCCCTTAAGATGTCCAATAACCATCATTGATAGTTCAGTGAGGGAGTTCTAGGTTTCTATTTTATTTATTTTCTCCAGAGTTGTGAGAATCATTCTTTGGAACCTTACTTTCTTCACATCTTAAAACATTTTGTGTTGATCTATTTTATTAATGGCTTGTTTTGATAAGCCTTGAATAATAGAGGAAACGATTGCTGTACTAGGGAACACATTTGTGAGCAAAATTAGTTTTCAAATAATTAAAATGCAAATAGAAAGGCATTTGTATGTACCAGCATTCTCATCAGATTGGTACTCCTAAGAACATTTATTTGGTGTCTAGGTAGAGATCATGCATATTTATGCAGTGTTCAAAAAATTTCTATAGCCTTTATGAAAACAAATTCAAACTAATTCTAATTAAGACTAATTTACTGAAATTTTCATTGCTTGGAATCATTACAGATACTTATTGTGAAGGTTCCTTTAGGTCAGTGATTCTCAAAGTGGGGTCCCTAGACCGTCAGCATCAGCATCCTCATCCCTTGGGAACTTGGCAGAAAGGATAATTCTCTCCCAGGGCCCCCATCAGAAACTTTTGGGGAGGGGCCCAAATTCTGTGTGTTTACCCTTCTAGATGATTCTTACATTTGTAAAAATTTGAGAACTACTGCCTTAGGAAAAATTTAAAAATACCTAACTTATAGATGTTGGCCTTGTGATAACCTTTGCATTAGTCTTTAATTCTCTCATATTGGTCTTATTAGAACATCGTTGACTTAGAACTTTGAAAAATGACTTGGTCTCCTCTCCTCACCATCACTGCCGCCATCACCACCACCAAAGCAGCATCGGAATATCAAGAATTATCTATTTTGTCAGCCTAGAGCCTACGTAACACAGTCTGAGCTTCTACCAAGCCTATCTCAAAATGAATTGCTTCAATTCAAAAAGAAAGAAAAATGAATAAAGTCTTTTTGCTTTTTTTTTGTGGAAGGAAGGTCATACTTTATCTACTAGTCCCCTCATGCACATGTGATTGTAAAACTGTCTCTCCTGGGGGATAATGATAATATGGAGTATTTGATCCCAATGCAAAAATTTCCAGCCTCTGGCTGTAACTTCAAGAAAGAAATTAAGAGTCTTACAGAAAGGTCACAAAGGATAATCAGGAAAAAATAATAGTGCCACTTCCACCCGATTTGTCAAGGAGGTGGGGACAGGGAGGCATTTTTTGGGTGGGAAAGGGATGTCCTTGGGTTAGCTTCTCCTTCAAGACTCAGGGTAACTCCATTGACAGCAAAAGTGGCCCTTTATCTCTCAGTATGACACACAGAGTTTCTCTCCAGTTCTCCTCATTTTTTGCCTACTCTCTGGGTTTCTCGACTGGGATGTTCTGGTTGAGGAGAAAGTCACCTGGGATGTGCCCCATGTGGAATCTAAAATCTAACAAGCTGTTTTCTATCGTGAATATTCAGATCTGAGGCTGCAAGCTATGGGGTTGTGATTGGTCCTGCGGCTTTTTATAAAAAAATTTATCCAACATTAGAAATTAGGAGACTTTTTGGAAAAATTTGCATTGCAGGCTTTTCTTTTTCTTCTTTTAAAATTAATCAATCTGGCAATATCCATTCCTATTCCAATATTCTCATACATATCAAAAGACTGGAACTGAGGACGGGCTATCTGTTTGAGATAGGACAAGCACCATCTAGTTTACCGCAGTCTCTACCACTCCCTATAGTCTCCCTGATGCAGGCTAAAGTTGTTGCTGTTGATCCTTGTGCTGGTGGGGGTTTTATTTCTTCTAGCAGCACTGTAAGTAATGGTCTCAAACTGGAAACAACCCCAAGACTCATTTCAATAGGAAGTCCATCATCTACAGATCAATAAATACATTCACAAATTCCTATAATCGATACTATTCAACAATGAAAATTAAAGAGTGAGTGCTCTACTCCAAAACATAATATTAGGTGAAAGAAGCCAGACTATACTATTTCATTTAGGTGAACATCAAAAGCAGGCAAAGCTAGTCCATGGTGTTAGAAGTTAGGGTAGTGGTTTTATCTTTGGGGAGAGGTGGTGACTGCAAGTCAAGAGTGTGTCTTCTGGAATGCTTTTAGGTTTGATTTCTTGATCTGAGTGCTGGCACCAGAGTGTGTTCTCACAGTGGAAGCTTATTCACTGGTGCACTTCACTTATCGTACACGTGGTTTTATGTCCACGCATGCTTTGCTTCAATAAAAAGTGTTCTTTAAAAATTGTGCCTGTGCTGAAAGACAACATTCTGGTTTGCTTGCTTTCTGGCTTTGAATTGGCAAATTCCTAAAAAATATTTTATTTCTTGTTGTTGAAAAGAAGTATGATTTTTATTTGAGTTTCCATTTAGGCTTTAGGGTTACAAAAATCCAACAGTCCCATATTTAAAATGATTAATATCAATGTATCTTGATATAGTTTAATATTTTTGAGTTATTAATTCAAGAAAATTTTCTAGGAAGTACATATTCTGAGCCATTTCATATTCAAAACTGACTCTATTTTGCTATCACATATGCTGGGTATGGAATTCTTGCATCATGGTATTTTCCTTTAAAATTCTATAGACATTTTTGCAGAATTTTCATCTATTAGTAGTTAAAATAGGAGGTCAATAGAGTATTTGCTCTTTGGTCAGTACTCTACTCTTCTTCTTTTTTAAAACTTCTTTGCAATACTGTGTATGTTTTCTTGAAGTATGCAGTTTATATATATTATTTTTAAATTGTATTTATATTTGAAGGTTTGCTAGTGTATGTCAAGTTATGTTCTGTTTTGCCAAGGATCTCGGGTACATTTTTGAATATTTAAAATATTTTTTCCAAATAAAGACTGTTTTCTGTATTATTTGACAGTTATCTCTCTTTCATTAATTTCTCTTTCTTTAGGGGAGATCTATTATCTCTTAGGTCTGATATTTCATCTTCTCTCTACGTTACTTTTATTGTCTTTAACTTCTCCCTGTAGTCAGGAATAATTTCTTGACATTTTCTATTTTGCTTGTTCCATTTTCTGCAGAGTCCAAAGTGCTTTTAACTGCTTCCATAATGGCTTTAAAATCAGTTTCACTTTGAAGATAAATAAGACTATTTCTGTGCAGTTCTTTTTTATTGTGAAATGTTTCCTTTTTCATAGTGGAAGACTATAGGTTCTTGAATCACTCTGAAACTACGAATCATTTAGTGTGCTATGAACTTAGGCATGTGATTAACCCAACTCTGTATATGTCGTGTAAAGATTAAAGTCAAAGAAAGAATCACGAATCAGACAATTTCTGACTTTTTCTGTTTCTTGAAATAACTCTACTTCAAAGAAAGAAGTTCGCCTGAGCCATCTTAGAATTTTTTGCTTTATTCTTATGACCTGCAAGCTATTTAACTAGATCCTGTGATTATTTTATTTGCTATTCCTTTCAGAGGGATATCTTTGATTGTCTGGTGTTGGTTTATGGTCAAGAAAGGGTTGGACTGGGTTCTATAAAGTAATGTGTAGGTTTATAGCAAAATATCTCAAATACAATCTGTTCTGAAGGAAGAAATGGGAAAAATAAAATTAAATCACTAGATTTAATTTTAATCACTCAGCGATTTCGAAGGCTAAGGGACAAGGATCTAGAGCCACAGCTACAGCGACAAGCAGCCCATGAGCTGTGTGTCCCTGCACTTAGGTAGGACTGAAGGGCACCCCAGCATGCCTAGTCCTTGCTTGCTGAGACTTTTTGTGCCAAGATCAGAGTCTGCGGCCTTCCCCTGCGGCTGCTGCAGTGAAGGTGAGAGGGCCCAAAGGGCTGGGCTTCCCCACGGGTTCCCGGTGCGCTTCTCCCGTCTGGGTCTCAGAACAGCACCAACCTCACTTTGAATCGGGGTTTTAGTGGACATTTGTTAATAGCCTCCCCGTATCCATGGCCTACTCCCCTTTCCACAGTTGCAGTTTCCACAAGGTTCTGTGTGTTTCCCTCATGCTTATTTCATGCCCAGCTTGAGGGGTGGAACACTTGACCTTGGCTAAGCCAACTATGCCTTCCGATCCCCGAGCTGCAAGGATTGGTTCAGGAGAAGGGGATGTGACCTAAGCCAGCCCCATCTCTGGGATTTTGCTGAGAATTGGGGGACAAAGACACTCTTTCCTGATGGAGGTGGAAGAGGAGGCAGGCAGCAGTGGAAACTGTTGATAGATATCTTGAGACACTCTAGGGTGGAGGAGCCTGTTTTAGGGTACATCTGACACTATGAAAGGGAGAGTAAAGTTAGAAAACAAAACAAACCAAAACTGGGCTTTAGTGAAATCCTGAGTAGCTGAATCAGTCCTCAAACTCTAGAAAGACATTTCTCTACATTTATGTTTTCCTAAGTCATTAAATTTCCTTTATTGTTAAGCCACTTGGAGTTGTGCTTTCTTTGCTTGCATCCAAATGCATCTTCACTGATATAGAGCTGTCAGTGGTGGGGGAGGGTATTTGTTCCTCTTCTTACCTTCCGGAAACATTGTTCTCAGGAGGAGAGCAGCTTTCAGCATCCTCCTTTGATCCAGGATCACTTAGACGGTATCTGAAGAATTAAGTCCTCTAGATTTCTGGACTATAGGTGACACCAATCCTTGATTTCCAGTGGTCATGCAGATGTTTTCCAATGTGAGTATTTTGTTGGTCACTGTATTCGTTTTCTAGTGCTGCATAGCCAATGACCATACATTTAGTGGCTCAACACAGCACACATTTATTATCACAGTTTCTATGCGGCAGGGGTCTGACACAGCTTACCTGAGTCCTTCGCTAGCTATCTCACGAGGCTACAATCAAAGCGTTGGCTGGACCATGTTCTTTTCTGCAGCTCGTGGGGTTCTCTTCCAATCTCACATGACTGTTGGAAGAATTCAGTTCCTTGTGGTTGCAGAGTTGAGGCTCTCGGTTCCCAGAGGCCACCTGCAATTCCCTGCCGTGTGGTCTTCTCTATCGGCAGTTCACAGCATGGCTTCCTTCTTGAAGGCCGGTTGGACAGTCTTTCCCTTCAGTCTTGGGTTGGAGTGTGACTTGGAGTGGGACAGTCATTTCAGTAGTAATTGAGTTTTTCTAATTGGTACGTAACTAGGCTAAAATATGTCCCCGGCCTCTTAGCACCCTGTCTTTCTTTCACTCTGTCTTTGATGTCAGATTGGTCTGAAAATGGTTTTAAGTGTTTCTGAGGGATAGAAGCCAGTGTGGACAAGTGAAAGTAAACCAAGACCCTGGGCATCGTAGAAACCCAGGATGCAGGCACAGCTAAGGGTTTGCAATTCCTAAGGCTGCCCCTGGCTCTGTACCAGCCCATCTGTGTTTGCCAACACCCAGCAGGAGCGTTGTGGGGTTTATTCCTTCTGTTTGATTTCAGTGTGGGCTGCGCTGCATTTTACTTTGAGTTCAGCAGGGGTTTCATCGTAGTGCTTAGACTTACCCGAATGTATTTGTTCTGATGTTGACTGAACCTGCGGCAAATGGTGTTGGAAACGGAGATGAGATTTAGGTGTAAAATTTATTTCTGAGTGATGCCGAAGTCCTAAACTGCTGCTGATTCATTTAGAATGTTTCAGCCAGCTCAACTCAACCAACTTTTAGTTCTGACCTTTGTAAAGTGACTCCCTTGTCTGAATTCTAGCTGTGAAGAAGTTAATAACTGCAATAACAACCTTGGAAGTGAGTTTCAGAAGCTCAACGGGGTGGGGGGGGCAGGTAGGGAATAAGCCTGTGAATTTTATTTTTAAGTGTAATAAGGATAGTACAGATAATTAGGCTGAAAATTATCCTATTTCTGGTTCTTCTTTGCCATTTAGGGCCCATTGTAAGACTTCATCCACTTTCCTATGATCTCTGTCCCTGAGTCATAATTCTTGCGTGATTATGTCAAAATTATCTCCACAGTAGCCTATTGTGGTGTTACAAACCGAGAATTAAGACTTCAGGTGGTAAATAAACAGAAACAGCAGGAGCCCTAGAAACAGAGAAGCATAAACCTTCTGCTCTTCTGAAAATGTTCCTGAGGACAGCAACAAAAGTGGAGAGGAAAGAAAGAAAACATGGTTTGTTACTTAAAGCAAGAATTATTTCTAACTGGAAGGAATGTTGATTCAGTTTTCTCAAATGGCACTCATGAAGCTTTCTTAAGCAAGGGGACTCTGCGAGAAGGATCAAATAACTGTCACATTATATGTAAATAATGTGGTGGCTGGAGAGGTTTTTTCAAAATGCAATGCACATTATTTCCTATACGAACTACGGTCGTTGTATAAAGAAAGAGTCATCTTTAAACTTTTATGACCGCAGAGCACTTAACCTAATTTAATTTTTTGTTTTCTTTGCAGGCGGGAATATTTCTCAGATTGTTGTTTAGAGGATTATAATAATCAGAAATTGATATATGCCTCGTATTCCATGGTGAAAGCATTATCAGTGTGCAAGGCTGAATCTATCACATTAGATAGTTAAATAATCACTTGCAATTTATTAGCTTTGCTTCTTTTAGCAGCTGTTGCTATACTTGGTTGCTATATATTTTGTTTAACCCTGGGAGTGCCCTTTGTGCATGGTGAAATCCTTCACACCTCACGAAGTCAATCAAATTAACTTAGTAAAGATTTTATGGGTCCATTTTGCACTGTCTGAAAAACCGATGATTTATATTCTTATTTTCACAGATAAGGAGAATATTTTTAGATGTCATATACTTAGACTTTAACACTGTATCTAACAAAGACTCTCCTGCTATGTTATCTTTCAGGGCAAGATGAGGAAATGGCTAAATTGGAGTTTAGGTGGATTAATTGGGATCACCTGTATTCCAAAAGGGCTCATGATGGTCAGTGCGGAGGGCAGGCTATAGAGAGTATTATTTATAAAAATGGCAAAATAGTTTACATGCCAGTGTGCAATTTTTTTCGCTTAACAGTATGTCATGAGCATTTTTTAATGTCACTGAATATACATAACATTTAAGAGCTGTATGCTATCCCACAGTGTGAAATTACAATAATGTAATCATGCTTCTATTGATATCACTGTCATCTAATTTATATCAGGACATTGCTAAACTAGAATGATTTTTCTTCCATCCCTTCTCCTGATGATTGGATCCTTTTTCCTTTGGTTCAGGTTGGGCTGATTTTACTTTTCCTTCTTTCAATACAGAAATGGGCCTGGTCAACCAAAACATTTTATCACTCTGACTGCATGTGATTGGTTAGCAGTTGACAGGCATCACAAGCCAAGCCAATCAAGAATTTTGCTGTCATTCAAAGAATAGTTGATCTCTGCTTTCTGATCACACACTGTGAAGAGGGTGTCAACTGGGATTTGCTCATAGTATATCTGCTTCCATGCTGGAACACCTGCCCCAAAGTGTAGTCAGCTTAGGGAGAGCAAAGCATGTAGATGCCTGAAGCCAGTTCTAATCCCTTACATTTCCGAGCTAGATAATAAATCCTTCCTTTCATACTGGGTGCAGTGGGTCACGCCTGTAATCCCAGCAGTTTGGGAGGCCAAGGTGGGAGGATTGCTTGAGGCCTGGAGTTCGAGACCAACGTGAACATAGCGAGACGCTGTCTGTACAATAAATATGAAAAATTAGCCAGGCATAGTGGCATGTGCTGATAGTCCCAGCTACTCAGAAGGCTGAGGCATGAGGATCGCTTGAGCCCTGGAGTTTGAGGCTGCAGTGAGCTATGATGACACCACTGCACTCCAGCCTGGATGACAGAATGACACCCTGTCTCAAAATAAATAAATAAAAAATAAAAAAAATAAAAGCCTCCCTTTCAAAGCCAGAATTAGCTAGGTTTATGCTCCCAGTAACCAAAAGAATCCCAATTTATACAGAAATAGGGTATAGTCAGCAGAAGTGGAGATATTTAGTTGGCATAAGAGAAAATTAGGAGCATATGATGAACTATCTTCCTAGATTTAAAGAATTGTGTGTGATTAATGGGTACAAATATACACTTAGATAGGAAAAATGAGACCTGGTATGTTCAATGGGTCAGTAGTGTAACTACAGTTAACATTAATCAATTGTATATTTCAAAATAGCTAGAAGAGAATTATTCAAATGCTCCTAGCATAAAGAAAAGATAAATATTTAAGTTAATGGAGATCCCAATTACTCTGATTTGATTATATGAATGTATCAAATTATCACGTGTACTGCAAAAATATGTACAACTATTATATATCAATAAAAAGAAATAAGTCAATTAATTAAAAAAAATTGATGTGTGGAATTTATAGTAATAAACTTACCTGAAATAGCTTCAGCCCAAAATTGGATTGTAACTTAGAGATAGGTAAATTTGGCTCTAAATAAATAAAAACTAAGAACACTTAGGGCTGTTCGAAAGTGTAGAGCTGCTTTGTAGGTATTCAAAAGGTCACATCCCAAAGCAGTAGTAGAATGACAACACAGCACTTCTCCTCTGTAAGAGGATATCTGGTGAGTGTGGCCCAGCCCCCGGACCTTAGATCATCAGAGCAACAGTAATGGGATGGGGAGGCCTACCCTGGAAGACCAGGGCCCCCAGCTTGGGGCACAGCCAATGGATGGCAGCCCCAATGTGTGGACCTCTATAAGAAAGGAAAGAACTGTAAGAGGAAGGAACTGGCTGAGAAGATTGGAGAGTTGCTGATCTACTGCAGCGCGGCTTATTCCAAGAACACAGCATTATTTTAACATTAAGAAATTAATGTAATTCATGTAACATTAACAAAAAAGGTGGAAAATTCTATGATATTCTGCAATTGTTTGTTGCTAGTATTATTCCTGTTCTATTCTCTTTCTCTTTTCCTTCTCAGACTCCAAGCATGTGTCCCACATGTCTGTTATGCTCTGTTCTATTCTTTCCATCTTTCCCTCCCCCACTTTTTTTACCTTCGAGTCTTCAGTTTGGAAAGTTTTCATTGACCTTTCTTTGATTTTACTAATTCTGTGTTTGACTTCCAATCTACTATCCAGTGAGTTCCAATGTAGTAGGATAGTAGACTTCCAGTCTACTCATCCAATGCATTCTTAATTTTAGATATTTTATTGGTTCTGCTCTAGAATTTCCATTTTCATGTTTTTTGTAGATTCTAATTCCGTGTTGAAATTCTTTATCTTCTCTTTCATTTTCTCCATCTCTCTTCCATTTTCATGAACATACTTCTTATATTTATTATAGTTACTTAAAGATTTTATCTGCTGACTTCAATATTTGAATTGTATGTGGGCCTGGTTCTACTGTATATTTTTTCTCTTGATTACTAGTCACTTTTTTATGTTCACATGCATTATAATTTTTGACTGTGTTCCGCACACAAATTGTACATAAAATAAGTGATTTTTTTTTCAGGAAGTTCTTGCCCTTCCTCTGTTTGGCAGTTAGCTTTAAGTATTAATCATCTTAATCTAATCAGGTTTTTATCTGTATTAGCATTGAGTAGCATCTTTGGATAAATTAGTCCACCTATGTTGTCAAGGATGAGATCCGTGGTATGGTTCTTACAGAGCACTTCCTCTAGTGGGCTTTTCTTACCTAAGCATTGTGAGACTGTGGGAGATTTCATTCAGTCTTCTCAGCCCACTCTTGCCTCCCATGGTCTCAGCACTCAGCAAATGCCCATGGGAAATGCCCTATGCCTTTAGGGCTCCTCTAGATTTTATCTGTCCTCTCAGCCCATGTGGCTATCAAAAGCTGTGCTGGTTTCTCTAGTCCCTAGCAGTGTCCCTCTGCCTATGCCAAGCCAGTTCTTAGCTCACACCAGATTGAGCCTATGCTCCCAGGGATGATCATAGCTAACAATCTCAGATCATATAGGAAAGTCTTCTCATTTTCTTCTAGAGCGATGGCTTGTTGCTACCTACTATGTCCTGCCTGGATGAAAGGGATGTATTGGCTCCTATAATTCACGGAAGCTTTGCTCTGACCACCTGTATTTGGAATTCACCCGGGGCCATCATGCTTAACACTCTCTAGGTCACTTGGAACTTAACAAATACATGAAAACAATTTTTGTCATTTTAAAAAAATCCCTAGGACCATGCACACTGCAAGTTATAAAAACAAGATAAAAACAGTTTATGAACATGTACTATATTTTAGTCAATATTCTAAGCCCTTTCTCAATAACCCTATGGGGATGGTATTACTATATCTTTATGTTACAGATACAGAAAATAAAGTTTCAAGAGGTAAAGTATATTGTTCAAATATTAACAACAAATGACAGAGTAATAGTTTAACCAAGTCTGACTTCTGTTACTGTTAATTATTATACTACAAACATTTATTAAAAGAAGGATGCTAGAAGTTATAAATTAGAAGATGTAATAATGCCTCTGGCACATATGACAAACCTGTCCACACTAAGAAGCAGACATTCTACAATGACCACTCACTGTCACTTATAACTCTCATTTAAAGACATACAGTGAAGAATGTATGAATAATGTCTTGACATTTGTCAGGACAGATCCTTTACATTACTTATTTTTGGTTTTATTTCAAAGGCACTGCTCTATTCCCCCAATTGAGTAGATTTTAAAATGTTTAAGGATTGATGTTTAAACACCAATTTGATTTTCATCTCACTTTCTCAGCAGCAGAACCATGCATTTTTGAGTTTGTAGGAAAGATTTAAAAGCAGTTTTAATTCAGGGTATCCACAGAGTAAGACTAGCTTTGCTAAATTTGCCATTGGCTTTAATTATTCTTTCCTGATATTAGCACTACATGGAGATTAGAGAAATGGAAACATCCTCCACTTATTGTTCCTGCATGTTTTTCTTGGTTCTGAAATGTAGTTTTATGTGATTGTTTTTTAGACACAATTGTCTCATTGGAAGGTCCATGACTGTTACCCTCGGCTCATTATATACATTTTTCTCATATTTTTATTTTTTAGCTTCAAGATGCCCTTGGTCAAAAGTCCCTTGAGTGCTTCCTTCCTTTCCCACAGCCTGTGGCAAAATCAGTCTCAGACATTTCCAGCTAGCAGAGAACAAAGGAAAACCACAGAAAATGTGGAGGGGACAGTGTCTGCTCCTCCGGGCACAAGCTTCTCAGGGGAACTAATCTCTTTAGGCTCCACAGATGTAAGAGAAACAAAACCTGGGAGGAAAGTAAGGAGTCACCAGTTCAAATCCCTCCATTTTCAGTTTTAGAAACAAAATACAGAAACATTAAACAATTTGTCCAAAATCATTTTGCTTCTAGGGTGATGCTAGCATTAAAACCCAGGAATTTCGACTTCTGGTTCAGTGCTCTCTCTAAAACCTATCCCCAGACAAGCTGTTGTTATAAAGCCACCCAAAATCATTCTGAGAAAGATGACACTGCAATTTGTGTGTTGTGACTTGCTTATTCACAGACGGACATTTCAGAAATCTGCACTTGTTTACCTCTCTCAGGCCAAGACAAGACATACAAGACCTTATAACCATTATCTGTGATGACAATGGCAAATGTGTTCTAAGAGTATTTGAATATTTTTAAAGAATTGCACATCATATGAAGGTTTGAATGACAAGGTCAGCAGACCATGAAAAAGAGGGTCCATTCTAATCAGACCTAGAGACTTGCCTGAGTATCCTGTCTTGTGTCAACAGCACCAGTTGAGCTAAAAAAAAGTTGTGAGAAACAGTTGTTTTTGGCTTGTAAGCGAAAAATGAATGTGCGGTCATAAAATATCTCTACTTTATGGAATCAGTTTTAATTTTCTCTTGCATCCCCAGTTCTTTCAGTATCCCAGATTTGGTTCCAATAAACTTACTATAGTTTGTTCTGAGTCTGATATTGGGCTCATTAGCCAAAGTACTCCCTAATCAAATCATGCCTCTAAAATATAATAGTAAAAGTCAATTTAAAAACATGTTTAGTTTATGCTTTACCTATTTACCTTACCCTTTTCATGATGCTTCAATGTTATAGAAGAGTCCATACTGGAAGTAAAGTTGTCCTGAAGTTAACATACTAATTTACCAGTTTGGTTTAACAACCATTTGAATAATAATAACGACAATAACAACAATAGTAACCACTACATTTCATGGAGTTCTTTGTATATGGCTTTATTAGCAAAAAGATGACTAAGATACAGTGCTCTGGCTCAAGAAATTCCAGACCAAGGGGAGTGAATGATCTGCAAACAAGACAGTCCAGTGTGACAGCCAATGTGAGCATAAGATTTAAAATTTAAACCTAAAAGTAGCAATAAATAAAGGTAGTTTAGAGAAAGATGTGATCACCCCTCTCTGAGGGTGGTGTAGTGGATACTGGTAAAAGTTTAACAGTCTTTCTGGGGAAAAGCCCTGATGTGTAGTTTGCTGATTTCTATTGGGTAAATGTGTCATGATGGCTGATTTTAAGCTACCTACTGAAAGTCATGAAAAGCAGATTTGGGAAGAGATGCCTTGGCTTTTATAATTGGCTTTTTATTGCCTATGCAAGCTGACTCCAGCACACCACTGGGGTGGTTGGAGAATGTTCCAAGAGGAGGTGACAATTGAACAGGGTTTTGAAAAGAATAGGAATTTACCAGGTATTATAAGTGTGGAAGGGTATTTCAGGAGAAAATCCAATATATGATGGCATGGACATAAATTTGAAATAATAAAATAGGAAAGACACGCTTCCATCTTTTTGTTAAACTTATCTTGAATGTCACTGGATTAATGAAAATACCAATCAAGCATATAGGGAATCACGTCACTTTCATACAGAGGATTTTTTTTATAGTTGAATTTTCTCTATCACCATTAGTGCTCAATAAAAAGTACCTGATATATGGTAGTCACTTAATAACAATTTGATTTCTTTCTATAGACACTCCTTTGATTCTATAAAAGTATTTTCTGGATGAAAAGAAACTAGTAGTAGAATATTTGCAATCTCAGCTGCTAATAAATTTGTAGACCAATAATTTAATTTAGATTTTTGTGAAAGTTTTAGGACAGTATAGATCAGACTAATAGTTTTCCAAAATTCTGTTTTTAAGAGCAAAATAAAGGATTTATACATAAAAATATACCCTGAAGTTTATTTATAATAGCAAAAATTTTTGAAAATCCTAAAAGTCCAACAGTAGTGGAATGGTTAAGTAAACTATGTGGTATATACATTCAAAAATCTATTACATAGCCATTAAAAATGACACATATAATAACTATTTAGTAATATAGAAGATTTTTTAATATATAAAATTTAGTGAAAAAGAACAGGCCACAAAATTTTATTAATACCAAGTACAGGAAAAAAGACACAGGAAAGATATATGCTTAATTATTATCCATGGCTGTGTTTGAGAAAATGCTTAGTCAATTACAAGATTGGTTATTGCAGATCAACCTGGTAATAATACAGTGGTAGCAAGGCATTTAGTGGATTATTTCAAAAGCTGGTACTAAAATAACTATTAGGGAGGAAGCCATCTTTGTTAGAAAAACACATCGATGAGGTATTTGTAGGTCAAAGATGGTGCTGGCTTCAGTAGTAGCCAAGAGAGCCAAGGTGATGGTCATACTCCTCTGAATGAAACAATGATGTTAATGCCTTTGTGCCTTTGAGAAGAAAAATAGAAGGATAAAGAGAGGACAGAGAAGTGGGATGGAAGGTGTGTGCAGGTAGAAAGAAGCCAACCATACATGACATGATTGGCTTTACTTGGGATGATGTGGCTCGTAAAAGTTCCTCAATGATTGTTGGGCTAAAAAGTATCTTAAGAACAGAAAAATCTAATGCCTAACCTGAACCTAAAGTTCAATTTGAAGCGGAGTGTACTACTAGATGTAAATCTCTCCTTTGTAAACCTTCAGTAAATTCTACTACAATCAAATCTTTTTGTGTTGTAGTTGTGGTGCATTTGGATGTGTGTGCATATTTGTATGAAATCTAAGAAGGAGCTGAGTTTCATGTCTCTGTTGCAATGGTACCAAACTGAGTCAGCTTGGGAGCACAGGGGTCTTTGACCCCTTCCTTGTGTGGAAGTGAGTCTTGGAGGCTGAAATAAGTCAGTCTTATTGTCCCTATTTACCAGGGGTAACTGAAGCCTAGAGAAGTTGAGTTACTCATTTAGAGTTGACATAGCAAAGAGTGGATTTGGAATTTGAACTCAGGTCCTCTGACTCCAGAACTCCTTAATCCTTATGCTATTCTGCATGTGGTCCTTTACCCCCAGCTTTCCACTGAGGGCTGGGCATGGTATGGTAGGACTCAAAAGCATCATGGTAACAGTAGTCTTCTCCTTGACTTGTCCAAGAACTTCATTCCCTTTTGAGGAGTGCTGTGGGGAAGCAGGAAGAAATCAGGAACTTCTCTGGAGGCTCTGGGACAATCCTGGCAGGCCTTTAGAACACCCAGAGTTGCCTGACAGGGACCATTTGCAACAGGCTCCAGCCTGTTGGGCTTGTTGACCTCTCAGTTCCTGTCACTTGAATGTTGGCTAGATCTAGGGCTTTGATGATCACTTTGGTTCTGCAGCCAAGTGGACAAGGCTAGGCTAATGGTTCCAGTTCTGTGTGGTTATGAAGCTCTTTTGGAGAGGCTTCACCACTTTGTTGTACTTAGTGTGCAGCGGAGGAATTGCAGAGCTGGAAAACCTTGCACAGTACCTGTTCCTAGTCCCCTCAGTTAGCAGCTGTGCATAAGGAAGCATGATGTTCACATGCACTGCATCACCATGCTGTCAATGGCAACCTGGCTCATTTGTATAGATGGCTCTAATGAAATTGAAATTGCACCAAGTGATGCAGTTTGAGCTCAGGGTCAATCTGGTGAGATTTTCATACACAACACTTGTTTCTGGGATATGCAAATGTGACCCCCAAAGCACAAAAATCAGTGCCTCTCTCTTGGCCTTATTTATCTGGGTAGCATACCTGCTTTTTCCTCTGATGAAGTTAGTCTTGTACTGCCCTTAGCATCGCAAAGTCTGTCCAGATTTGGAAAACCATTTATATTCCAGGAGGTTTCAAGCATCACCATAGTAATCAAGTGAGTCCTAAGATCCAAATCCTTTTCACTGTGCAAATATTAATTGGGAAAAATATAGCTATTTGAGGGAAGGGATTGAGTGTGTGTGTGAGAAGGAATATACTATTCTTTATTCATTGTGATCATGTCTCTGATTCTTCGAGAAAGACTGGTGAAGTGCCTTTCTATAGTCGGGTTGATTTATAGGGGATCCTTTATTTTCTCTTTTCCAGTGCCAAATGTGGTCGTAAGCTTTTCTGAGCTTGACAGTCAAGTTTGAACAAATGGGGAAGAGAGAGTATTTGTCTGCAAAGAGTATTTCTCTATATGAAGAAAATAAAATTCATGGAGAGGCAATCATAATGGAGAAGTGACAGTAATTGAAAATAACTCTTAATGACTAATACATGATGAAAAATCTCTTAATGATTTCTGTTCTCATATTTCTGTTAGGAAATAAATTGTTCTATATGCTGCAGATTTGCTCCATTGATATTTAGTAAAGCGAAGCTAGTTTTCATTCCTTCTTTGCTATCCCACTTACCATTTAACACTTACCATTTAATGACTTTGAAGTCTCTCTGTGAATAAAGACACATCTTTACTAGGTATACAGTACTGTTCAATGCTATACATTTATTCATATCATTGACCTGACTGTGTATCAATATGGGAAGGTGAACAGATTGCATGTATGTTTATGTATAGATATAGATATTTGAAGAAGAAAAGGAACACACGTACAAGATGCTTAATAAGTAAGTAGAGGCCTTCAGATATGAAGATGGCAATATAAGACATCAATTTTGTTCTTCTAGAAGAGGCAGGTGCTGGGCTAGACCGAGGGCATATCAGGACAGTGAATGCAGAGCTCCTTACACTTAAAATCTCATGAGCTCAGCTTACGATGTTCCCCTACCCCACCTCCCACCATGGTGGGGACCCAGAAAAGTTCCACTATCCCCTACACTGAATATACAGGGAGAACATTAAAAGGTGACTCTGCTAAGAAGAATTTGAAGTCACTATTTGCTGCCCAACCATGAAATCGTCTCCCATTGTATTAGTTACATATTTCTGCAGATCTAATGATCCCAAAACATGGTGTCTGAAAACAATAAGCATTTGTTATTTCATAGTTCCTGTGAGCCCCAAATCCAGGTGCAGCTTGGCCAGGTGCCTCTCTGACTCAGGATGTCTACAAGGCTGCAATTGAAGTATTGTCTAGGGCTCTGCTCATGTCAAGGCTCGAGTGGAAGTGGCCGTGCCTCCACGCTCAGTCACATAGCTGTTGGCAGGTCTCAGGTCCTTCCTGCCTGTGGGCAGAGACATCAGTTTCCCCTTACAAGGCAGCCCTCACCGTAGGGCAGCTTACAACAAGGCATCCCCCCATCAGCTTTACCTAGAGCCATGAACAAGTCAGGAGAGGGCAAGCATCTAGGCCAGAAGTTACAGTCTTTGTCAACCTAACCTTGGATGTGGCATCTCATCGCTTTTTCTGTAGTCTATTCGAGGTGAGTTATCAGGTCCAGTGCACACCCAGGAGGAGGAGATTATGGAAGGGCATGAAGACCAGGAGGTGGGCATCATTGGGGGCCATCTCAGAGGCTGCCTACTACGCCTATGGACACACCTCTTGCTTACTGTGATGACGTTGGGGATTGATCATCCCAAAATCATGCAGCAGGGGAGCTCATGGAGGGAACTGGAGGCCCAGAAACACCATCGGATCCTGTTTTGTGGGCTCCTCATCGTTTTGGCCTCTGAGACATTCCAAGTGAAGCAAATGTGGGATTTAGATGAAGCTCCTGCAACTGATGTGCCCAGCCGTTGGCTCTTATTCCAACTCTGAAGGTCATGCCAACAGTGGCGGGGGACAGCCAGCATGGCAGGGAATCAGGCGATGGTGCATCGTACTCTCAGTGGCAGTGGTCGGGCAACAGGCCACACAGCTTTGAAAAGTCTCCTAACATAGGGCCATACCACTAAAAGTCCTTCCTGGCCCCTGGAAATCAGAAGCACTAACTTGTAGATAACTCTATAGTTACAGCCTATAATTGCAGACAAAAAGTCTTTCTTTGCAAAACTGACTAATCTTACGGAGACCAGACCCTTGGATTTATTTACTGGCACCATTTTAAGGCAGCAGAGCAGAGTGGTTGGAAATGAGTTGGGTTTGAGCACTGACTTATTAACTGGGTAAATGTAGATAAGTCAAGTAAACTCACAAAATCTCACTTTTCTCACCTGTAAAATGGGAACAGCATCAGTTTTGCCCTTCCAGTAAACTTTGGTGCCATCTGTGCTGATTTATGTAAATTAGCCTTTATTGCTGTCATTATTAGAGTATGACTGTGGGAAATGCATTTCCCACTCCCCATTGTTTAGTAGAAAGAATGGGATTTTTACCCTAAACCCCAGGAATAAAAAGATAGGAGGAACATCTTTTCTCTACTTTCTCTCTGTCCCCTCACTCCCTCCCCCCGGAAGAGGAGTGATTTCTGACAGGGGATGGAGAGAATAACTGAGCATGCTCAGTCTTTTGGCTCCGCCTCTGCAGAGGGAGTGTGTTTTCATTTGCTTTCTGCTATATTGAAAGCTCATTTAGGCAGATTCTGCTCTTTTCTGGGGGAGCCAGACAGTTTTATGTGGATAAGTTCTTTTTTATCTAGGGGGATATTCAAGAAGCCTAATGTGATCACATTGTCTAATCCAGCCATTATCAGTAATAAACTTGCTAGTTTGGTCTTGGCAGATAGATAAAGACCAAACTAGCCCAGGTACTTGTGAAGATAAAGACAAAGTGAGAATATCCATCCATCTATCTGGAAGAAATTTAACCTTTTTCCTTTTCTCTGGAGAGCTCTTGC
>CAUYSK010042220.1:0-39644 GCA_963575035.1 Avahi laniger | reverse complement strand
CTGAGCAAGAGCGAGTCCCCCATCTCTACTAAAAATAGAAAGAAATTAATCGGACAACTAAAAATATATAGAAAAAATTAGCCAGGCATGGTGGCGCATGCCTGTAGTCCCAGCTACTCAGGAGGCTGAGGCAGAAGGATTGCTTGAGCCCAGAAGTTTGAGGTTGCTATGAGCTAGGATAACACCACTTCATTCTAGCCTGGGCAACACAGTGAGACTCTGTCTCAAAAAAAAAAGAAATATTACTGTATACTGGGCAGCCTTAAATTACATCATTGCAGAGAGTGGGACCAAATGTTACAAATCTCAAAGAAGGAAAAGCTTTCACTTTGGTGTTAAGAAACAGTGATTCAGAAATGCTATCAAGGAACCAGAAGAAATCCAACACTGTGTCTGGCCCCTCTAATATTTACATTGTGGGAGAATGAACATCCTCCACTTGATAGGGCTCCAGAAGAGACAGTGTTCTTGAGGAGGAAATAAGATTTCAGTGAAGGGAAGAAGTTGAAGGAGAATCCCATGAAAATATTGAGCACATGGGAGAGTTTAATTACAATGGAATGAGGGTTCCGGAGAGCAGTGGGAAAGGTTCTCAGGAAGGCTAGTAGTGGAAGGATGAGACTGAGGTGGGGCAAGGAAGTAGAGAATAATTTATGAGATGACAGTTGCCTGGAGGGGCTTCCATTTTGTGGGTGGCCAAAGATGACAGGATACAAGTCATGGTAAGATTGATTATCCTTGAGGGTACAGGCCTGGTAAGTGCAGCAGATTCAGTCTCTTATTTGTTTCTTAATGATATGCTTCTGAGAATTTCCTTTGAAATGGACTCTTCCTGGACAATGTAGTAGAATGGGGGTAGAGAAGAACATCTGGCTTCCAGAATGTTCCACTCCCATTGAAATCACAGGATCCTATGGAAGTTAGGACCAAGATACCACACGGAAAGGCTTGGGAAGGTGTTGGAAATTCCCTCTCTCAGGTAGAATTTTCCCCTACGTTGTTGGGGAGGCAGTTAGTATGACCCCCACACATTCACTTCTTGATGGAATTGCTTCAGTTTGGCTCCTGATGCTGCAGCAGCTCTCCTAGAGATGGGGACACTGATTTAAGGGCTGTTCTTGCATCAGTGGCAATAGTTTTGTGGCTTCATAGATATGGGTCATTCCTAACTCAGATGTTTATAAAACTGGTGTTCTGTTTCCTAACTTGTAAGTTCCTGGATATGTCTTCACTATTCAGGGGCCTCCTCAGAGCCCCCTCTGGAGGTCACATATAGACACTAAAGTGAGAGAAATAGAATTAGATCAAAGAGATTCTTTTTCTGGTCTGTTTGATTAGGGTCAAGCACAGAGCTGAAAATGCTTAAATGTCCTATCTAACAACGTTAACTGTCACTTCCCTCTGACCTTAATGTAATCAGACTTCATCCTGTGATGAGAGATAATGATTACCCTGAACAACAGCATCTGCCTTCACCCTGCAATTGGAAAATTCCATCAGCACTTCCTTTTTCAAATATGATTTTCTGGGATTTATACCAACAAAGATGAAAATGGCTTCTGTCAGTGTGTTCAGTAGGGAATGTATTTTGGAAACATGATAGATGAACTCTGACTTTATTTGTAGCATAAGACATGGTCTTTATAAAACATCTATCAATTGCTCTGACAACCCAAACCAGAATTCACCACTCTCCCCCTATGACAGTTAGGTTTAGCTGGTTTTCATGTTTATGATCATGTTATCGATATTTACTACATGTGTGTGAGAAGGAATGCGTGAGTGTGGCCAAGAAGGCCACCTGGGAAGCAAAAAGCCTTTCTCCACTATACACATGTATAGTTTGTCTTTTGATTAGAACCTCAGTCACTGTTTGAAAAGCCTTCCATCACCGTAACACTGCCTCTTCACCTCCCTCAGCCAGAGAGCCTTGCACAGAAATACTACTTCACCCCTCTGGCTGTGTTTCCAGTTGATCTGTCTTCTCACTTTCTGATCCCTAATTTCTAGGTATATGACATCGGTTGAAGCTGTGCTTCAGTGAATCTGCTAAGTTCTTAGCTTTTGGGTATTCTACTTCATTTTGGTAAGCAGAGATTTCTTGACTATCCTACAGCCATCCATTTTCCAAACATCTTGGGCCTCATAGAATTGTATGTTGTGTTGAGCGTTGTCCTGGTACTGATGGACAGGCTATGTCCTTTGGCTAGGGCTACCAGATTTAGAAAACAAAAATCGAGGACACTCAGTTAAATTTAAATTTCAGAGAAACAACTAGTTTTATTTTTTAGTGTAAATGGATCCCATGCAATATTTGGGACATACTTATACTAAAAACTTATTCATTAATTACCTGGAATTCAGATTTAACAGGGAATCCTGTCTTATCGGACAACCCTCCTCCTGGCCCTTTGCTTTTGTGGTGTCGGATTGTTAAAGGGATTGGTAGGTAGCCTTTAAGAAATTGCTTCAGAAAAGGAATAGGGAGGTCTGTGTAGGGTGAGAGGGGGGTAAGGTGGAGTCCATCTTCATGTCATATTAGCACCAAATACTGCAGCTTTCTACTCTTTGTCCCTCATCTGTTTCTTGCTACACTGGAAAAATTTCGGGTTTCTGAAAGGAGGAGGGAGATAGGGGTTTTATAATACATAGCATTTCTCAAACTTTTGCTTCAGAATACCTGCAAACATCTCATAGGATGCTTATGTTATATAGAACACTGTTTAGGAAAACCTGTCCTGCAGTATTACCTGTGAACACTTTTTTGCTATTTGTAGACTTCTCCTGGTACTACTCTATCCAGCTATTTACTCTTCATATTTATTGTCAATGCCTGGGACTGGTGTAAACCATGGCATGATAAACTCGGTATCTTGTTGTATATTTCTGCAGTCCAGTCATTTGTATATGATTATTTTTGGAAATCAGTTTTATAACTAAGCAGCTCATCAATAATATGACCTATTCCATTAGAAGTTTTTCAGATGCCCATAAATATCCTGAACCCAGTTCCCTCAAGCCGACAAGCCAAAATATAAGTATTATACATACGATTTTATTCCACCGAAGTACCTTCCATGCAATCGGAATAGCCCAAGGGTGTTTATGAACTTCTCAAGGCAGCCAGACTTAGTAGCTTCCCTGACTCGGTTCTGTGCATGATGTCAAATGTTTTTGTGAAGTTAACAGATACAGCAAAGAGATATTAATATTTAACACTGTAGTTTTCCATCTTCACTGCATGATGAAAATCAACTCAAGGCTGCTCTAAGTTTTCAGATAATGGAGTTCCCTTCTCCAGTTGTGCCCTTGAGATATGCTTACATATCCCTTTTTAGGAGCTCTGTTTCTCTAGAAGCTCAACATTTACCATTTGAATGGTTTGAGTGACATTTTGCAGCATAGGAATGATCTCGCCCACAAGAGCTCAGTGGGTGTCAGACAATGGTCCTTCCAAGAAGTGCCCTGTAACAATTATCTCACTCTTCAGGTCTCAATACCAAACAGTGATCTAATTGATGTGCAAGTACCATCTGGACTTTGAATGTATGTATGGTATCTTTTTCTTTTTCTTTCAGTACAAATTTACATTAGTGATCACAAGCTAATGCCTGGCAGATCCTTTTTACAAGGCTGTGGTATAGTACTTCATATTACAAGTCCCGTGTTGTGCAATGATTTCTCCCATATTACAATAAAGTTCTCAGTGAAATATGTCACCTCAGCATTTTATAGTCCGCTGATATGACATGAGAAAAAGCAATTGAGCCTTTTAACCATTAGCCTGGCGATGTTCATCACTTAACTCAGATAGCACAGATTGACTCTAAATCATTTCAGTCATAGCTGTGTACGTACTTTCACGTACACACACCACAGACAC
Source organism: Avahi laniger (assembly GCA_963575035.1). Lineage (NCBI taxonomy): Eukaryota > Metazoa > Chordata > Mammalia > Primates > Indriidae > Avahi > Avahi laniger. Next base: position 35,761 of record CAUYSK010042220.1, on the reverse strand, counting down.
CATGCACGCACACACACACGCAGAGACCACTTGTACACATACCAACTTTCATTTTACTGTGCTTTACTAGTACATCTTACTGTACTGTTCTAGTCTTCTTAGACTGTGCTAAATTAAATGAATTTCCTGCCATACTTATGGGTCCAGAACTACCTAAAAGCTTGATTTACTGCTCCATAGGTTAAATTTCCATTTTCTTCCATTCCATCAAGTCTAGCAGCGACTAGGGTGATATGCTCCGGCATTTCTCCTGCCCTTTATGATCTCAGTAAATTGCTTTGACCTACTTTGTTCTGTAAACATAAGCAGGACCAGACAGCATTTGGTATGTATGAGATAATGGAAAAGTGATGTTCTGCCTAATGTTTTCTATGATTTTTCTCACCAAGACCCAAGATACTTTTTTGATAATGTTCTACAAGGAGATAGACAGGATTTAGCAGTCTATTATTCTCTCTGAAATCATCAAGGTCTGTTTAACTGATTATGTTAGTTTTGCTATACAGTGGAGAGGCTCTTTTTGATTTTTTTAAGCAGAAGAAAAACTAATTGATTATTATATTCATTTCATAACTTCACTGCTCATTAGCCCTCTCCACTTTAATTACATATGCGGTGTGAAATAACCGTAAAATAATAATTCTTGCCATTGGCAAATAGAACCCACAGGACCTCATTATCCCCAAACTCATTGCTTGGGTATTCAATTAACCATTTTTGTGGAATAGTTTTGTTTTGCAAAAGACTGACACGGGGCTTCAAACCCCCTTTTTCACCAAGTGGAGGCAGGCGGCAGTGCCATGGATAGTTCGTGATGTGTCCGAGAAGAGGAATTCCCTCCAATCCATGTTATCCACTGTTACCACATCTGCCAAAGGTTCAAATGCATGATGGTCATCTGATCTCTGCTGCAACCAGTATTGGATTTCTCATAAATACTTTCTTCTTTCCATATTTTCCTAATCTGCAACAGTCAAATCTATTATGGGAGGCAGAGCTGCTTTACCCCAAATATTTTCCCTCTCCCCTGGGCTTAAAATTGCCTCAATTATAGTTTAATTTGGGTAAAGAAGATAACAATCTTAAAAAGGTTAAGCAAGAAAACAGCCATCATTCTACCTCAGTGTGTTTCCTTTGGTCAACTCTTTTCTTAGCGATGATAAATGATACACTTGGATAGAGTACTGCAGGTCAGTACGGAGGCCTGTTTTCTAGAGGCCTGGAGAACAGACACACCAGTCAATGGGAGAAGGATAGGGGCACAGCGTGGGAGGAAGGAGAATGAATTTTGCCACTCTGAAACATTGCTACTCTTACCTTCTTCTCCTCCCAGGGCTTCTCCAAGTCTAGTACAGCTGTCATTTAACTGAGAGTTAAGTCCTGGGATTGTAGATGTTGGGAAAGAGCAAGAAAAGGATGGGGGAACTAACCACAGTCAGCTGGCTTCCTGGTAACTGATGCAGAAATCTAGCGAGTGTATCCTTAAGACAGACCTACAGTTTGCTATGTGCGGCCTGTATAAGAGTTTTGCAAGATTATTCCATGTTGCATGTGGCAACATATCCATATAGTTTAACAAGAATGATGACATAGAAATTTTAATTTTTAATTTCACAAGTAATACTGCACTCATTTTCCTTTTAAAAAATTAAAACGTTACAAATAATACTGTTTCCTTTGACAACCCACACCAACTACCAGCCCTCTCCCACTTCCCCGGTAATAACTGTGGATATAAGATGAATTCCTTTAATTTTTAATTTATTTATATTTAAGTAACATGTATTATCTTTAAATATATAAACAGTATAAATATATTTGTATAATATGTATATCACACTAGTTATAAATTTTACTTATATTTTATTATTAATTTTATTTATATAAATAATATAATAAATATCATATAATAAATAGAATTATATAAATAATATAAATATTTATATTTATAATATATTGCACAAATATATAATATAAATATTATAAACTATTATTTATAAATAATTTTTAAATATATAAATATTTATTTATCTATTTTTATATATAAATATATATAGTTTTTTATTTTCTTTTTACATATGCACAGAAAATATATAGCATTTTTTTATGTGAATGTATTTGTATTTTTTTAATATATTCATTCATTCAATATTCAGCAAATGTTTAAGTGCCTGTTCTGTAGCAGAGCTATTCTAGGTGCTGGCAGTTGAACTCTGAATAAAACAAAGATCCCTGCCTATTGACACTTACATTGTAGTAAACACAGGCTGAGTATCCATTATCCAAAATACTTGGGATAAGAAGTGTTTCAAATTTTGGATTTTTCAGATTTTGGAATATTTGCATTATACTTACCAGTTGAGCATCCCTAATCCAAATATCTGAAATCCAGAATGCTCCAATGAGCACCATATTGGTGTTTCAAAAGTGTCAGATTTTGGATTTCTCAGCCAGCACTATCTTTCTGAAACTAATTTTTTTCACTCAATGTGTCTTGAAAGTATATCCATTTTCATACATACAGATTCAGCTCAGTCATGTTAATGATGCATAAATATGGTTATATCACAGCTGATTTAGATATTCTCATATTGATGGAATTATTGTCATGGAATTTTGACCTAGCTCTCTGATCTGCTGGGTATTTCTCTAGAGTTGGCTGGCAGTGGACAGGACCCCCTGGAAGCTTTTCTTCCCTCTCAGTGGCAGGAGAGATGGGGTAACTACATTTCCTACATGAGTTTGTGATGATTTGTCAGTTATATTCTAGGCTGTCAGACCAGAGTACGGTGTAAGAGAAATGTTTGCGATGACTGGTCAAGAAAAATTTTTTTTTCTACTTAGGATGATGCATCAAAGACATAATGATAATCAAAATCAGAGTGGTGACAAGGAGAATAGAAATAGGCAGGGACTGGTGAAAGCATGGCAGTACAAGAAAGCCGGGAGGAATACTTCTGGGCCACAGCCGCAAGCAAACACGATCGTGCCTAAGGAGAGAAGAGAGGGCCTGTTTTATGTGGGTTACAGATCAAACACATGGGAAAGGTCTATTTTGGTGTTAACTCCTATTTTTCAGTTTCCAGTATGGTTCCTATTCGTGAAGTTACCTACTTCTCTTTATAAATCCTCCTGAACTGTTAAAGCCTGCATTCTTGTTCCTAGACATTCGGGTTTGATAAAGATGTGAAAAAACTCTCTGTCTGAACAAACAGAATGAGGCTTACAAGAAGATCTTCAAGTATGGAATGAAATCCAGTCCTCATAATTGAAATGTTTTCCTTACCTCATTCTGATCCAGATGAATTTAATGTGCATTATATATAAAAGTTTTTTCATATAGTTAAAAAAATTAGTAGGTTTCATACTTTTCTCATTCCACTTGAGGTTTCAGAGTATTTGCTTTATTATAGAGCTACTTCATCACAATTTAATGTAAAAAAAAATTACATAAGCTTTTCTTTGGTTTGTTCACTTTAATCATCAGTGAAAACAATGCTGGTCTTTCTATCATTAATCAAATTTTGGTGCTCAAATTATTGTTACATTATTTTCCATTTGTCCATCCATTCCTTTAACCTGAAAATGATTAAACCAAATTATAGGGAAAATCATCTCAAGGAAAAAAAAGTCTTGAGTTTGGATGATTGTTTTTGGAAACTTCATCCAAGTAGTTTCATAAGATAATCAAAGATGTATCATTACATCTGTCTTCCTGTATGACTGAGATACATAGCTCCTATATGTGTTTGTTAGCAAGGAAAATATTAGTGGACTTACTGACCTTTGAATAATTTAATTTCTTTGTGTTCCAGGGTTATTCTAAGGAATGCAAAAATGAAATCTTATACATCTTACGTATATGTATATATGTAACTAATAGACATTGAGAGAACACATTTGCATTCTTTTCCAACTCTGTGCCCTCAATTAAAGAGGTTTTTCTGACCCTTCCAATTTCTCACTTCCTCCTCTTTGCTTAAATGCTGATGGACACTGGATGGGCAACACTAGATTGCAGTTAGTACCAGAGAGCTAAAAGACAGAGATTTGCTCTTCCTTTGAGCCATTTAACCTCCCAAACAACAATAACAATAATCTTTTTTTTTTTAAAACCTGTCAACTTTCACAAGTCATTGCCCTAAATCCAGACGGCCATTTTGCAAATGCCACTATTGGGGGAGGATCCAGGTTTTATGGTCCTGAAGCTGATGCGATTTGGGGGGCCCACTTTAAGAAAAAGAATATAAAACTACGAATTCAAAAGTAGATATGAAGTTGAATATTTATGTAAATGGGAAAAGAAATTGATCACAGCAAATACAAATTCTAAAACGTTAACAACAAAATCCAGGAAAAAAACCAACATTTTAATTAACTGCTTAGTACATCTCTATAGTACTCTATAGCACATTTTCTCTACATTTTTGCTGCCTAATCTTTGATCACCGCTTTATATAAAAACCATTTTGTAATATTATCTTCCATAGAGAGAATAGAAAGATTATTCAATTGTTCTTCTAGCATAGTTGGTCAAAAGTTTTTTATAGACCCAGGCATTCAAACCTTGTTACTATTCCAGTACCAAAATCCTAGAGCACTGGGTGCCACAGGGCATGTTCGTATCACAGGAGAACCTCTAGACTGCTACCTTCATGTTGCAGTGCCAGGTAAGATGGCACGGTGGGTGGAAAATGTAACACTGCCAATAACTTAAGCATAAACAGAAGCCACTGAGAACTACACAAATATATCACTCTAAACCTAGATTAAATGCTCCCCTTAGAATCTAAAATTGCCATGGTCACTCAACACTCCACACTTCCAGACCAGATGGGAAATGTGAGGAAGGGCAAGTCCAAGTGGGAAGGTCCAGTGGTTTTGGCTGACTGTGATTAAAATATCTTACTTTTGAAAATTTTACATCTCATGACCATGTGCTCATACTACTAAGAACCTCTTAGGGGCCCACGCAAGTAAGGGGCCCTGAAGCTTAAGCTTCATCAGCTTCAAGGTAACAATGCCTCCACATATCACGGATCACGGTGAGTGGGGACTGAGAGCATAGAAGTAATCAGCCTGCTAGTACCTACTACTTGCACAATTTGGGCAGGCGCAGGCACACCAGGGTCTGGTAAGAAGGAGGAGGAGGCAGCCTGATGCAGATGCCACAGGCACTGGGAGAAATAAACCCAGCCGCAGACTGGCTAGCCCAAAAGAGGCAGCCAGACCACCTGCTGTGGGATCTCAACTGTTGTGGGAAACTCAGATGGGAACGCCAGCAGAAGGCCGGGTGTTGTGAATGGAAGGAAGAACATAAGTTTTGTAGTCACGAAGACCTGGGTTAGAATCTTCATCTGTATGCCCTCCGTAGCTAGGTGACTTTGGGCAAATTAACTTTGGGCAACTTAACTCTCTGAGCCCTACTTCCCTTATCCGTACAAAACTGAAGACGATACCTACTCCTTTGGGTTATTGATGAACTAACTGGAGGGGGGGAGAAACCGAAACATATAGATGTACCTGGCTCATGGTACCAAATTTTAGTGGAGTTCCTTCCAGAAGGCAAGAAAAATTCAAAATCAGAAAGGGAACATTCCTGTGGATCTTCATAATGAGTCAATTTGCAATAAGACCCCATTCTGTGGTTAGAAGTCAAGAAATAGAAGCTAGGCCTCTGGCTAAAAGCATGTATAGGAGCCAGGACGGATATCAGGGTCCTAGCCAAGGTGACTAAAGCTCAGGGTGGGCCTGCATTCTGATGGGAAACTAAAGCAGTTGGCGGAGAAACTGGGCAAAACCCTCACACATAACCTATGCCATCATAGAAGGAGGAAAGGAAAGACTGACAGAGACACATGAGAGCCTGGGCCCATGGCTGGGCACGTAAGAACACTGACTTGGGGTAGCAAACAATGGCCTCAGATCTCAGCAGCCACGGCTGCTCAGGAGCAACCAGCCAAGCCCAAGACAGGTGTGGGCTGCAGGTGGGAGGCCCTGGAGACTCCAGATCCCACGGGACTAGAAAAGACAGCTAACCGACAACTTCCAGAAATCCTGGAAATACTTCCCTTCTTTATGGGCCACCAGCATCACAAACAGATGTGCAAAGAATAGCAATTAAAACATGCATGAAATCCTATATCAGATAACAAAAAAGAATCTACAGGACAGAAGGAAAGTATATAGTTTAAAATATAATATTTTTTTCTAACCACTACAACCCCTTTAAAGACAAAAGGTTTTCTTTATTTCTGATTCTTTGTACCGGCTTCTTTGGTAGCAGTAGCAGTCTCTGGAACAAATTCCTCTAGTCCATTAGTTATCAAACTTTAATGCATGTAGGAGTTACTTGTTAACTTGTTAGACTCTTTGTGGATGAGACCTGGGAACCTGCGCTGCTGCCACGCAGGCTATACTTTGCGAGACTTTGCCGCACATTTTACTGGAACTCTCGCACCACCAATCCTCTCCTTCCTTCCAGAGTTTTGTTCCTGATCGTCTCCTAGGCCAGGCTCAAGGAACTAGACTCACATATTAGACACAGGTGTATCATCTCTAGAGAAGGCAACTAAAATATTTTTGTCACAAATATAGCGATTTTCAGCACGTGCCTCCTGATCACGGGCCACCATTCCTCGCTTTTTTCCCCCTTTCTACTTATTTCCTTTTCTGTGTTCCCGCAGGAAAGGCCAGAGGGCTTGACTATATCAGTATCTTTTATCTACAAGGGGAAGTCCACCTTCGGAAAGTATGCTAGTCTATTTTTTCCTTACCAGCTGTTTTTTTAAATAATTTTTTAAAAATATAATTAGAACCCAACACCCTAGCATTTCTTCTTCCTCTGTAACTTTGTTTAAATATATTTATTATATTGACTCTACAATAGGCATTAACAAATGAAGGCCCACAGCCTGTGGGCCAGCCTCCCATTTTTATAAATAAAATTCCATTGGAATACAGTCCCGCTTATTTGCTCACATGTTGTCTGTAGCTGCTTTCACGCTGCAGCAACAGATGCCACAGTGACCATAAGACCCACAAAGGAAAAAATATTCACTATCTGGCCCTTTACGAAAAAAGTGTGCTGCAGAAGAAATTGTGAAGTAGCCAAAATTTGTGGCCATCCAGCCTTCTCTTTTCTGTCATAGCCACGATTGCTCAAACAGTCATTGTCCTGTCTCTCGCTTCACCTTATAAATGACCAGCTCTCTCCACCCGCAACTTTGTAGCATCCATAGGAGAATTTCTGCCCTGGTGGCCTTTGGAATTCCCAACAGCTGATTAGGGAGTCATTTGGAGGGAGATGCAGAAGCTGTGTGGGCCCCTGTTTTTTAAGTAAGGTCTGTGGCTCAGCAACATTAGAATCTTTGCAGGAGGGGTTTTTTGTTTTGTTTAGTTTTGTTTAAAGTAGACCGTGCAGGATGCAGGAATTAGGAGGGAGGGAAAGCCTGGCCTCTGTGTAGGCCAGTGTTTCTCACAGTGCCAAATCCTGAGCTCCATGCGGGCAGTTGGTGAACGTGGGCCCCGCTAAAGGCAAACTGCATATTTACTAGTTCTTTATGTGATATTGATGTATAGTGAGGTGTGGGAATCATGGAATTCATCCTTCTGTAACACGTCCTAGATTCCTAGTTCATAGACTAGAACCTTCTTTTAAAGATGAACAACCAAGAATACATTTCCAAAATAACCCTAAACTGACTCCCTAGTTACTGATAGTTTATAATCTGTTTCTTAGATACTCACTTAGAGAAATGTGAAGAGGAACAGAGAGGGGGATGGAACAAGGTAGAGAGGGCAATGAGATGGAATCTGAAGAACATGACAGAAAACTTAGGCAGCTCGGGTACCCAGGAGCAGGGAGGGGAGGGGAATGGCAGAAGAATGAAGAGTTGTCAAAAGTGACTTTAGTATTGTCTCTATCTAGAGGTCTGGTCCCCTAGGACCATGTGGAAACTGTCCTATGGATACGGTTTCACATTTTTAAACGTGTGAAACAAGTTTGGGTTCCGAGCCTGCCACAGACCGATGGTTAGGAGTCCTGAACACTGCTCTGTGCTAAAATTGACTGGTTGGTAAATGCACCCAATCATCAGTCTCTTCCTCTCCACGCAAACCATCTGCCTGGGATACGGGGAAGTTACAAACAAGATCTGGTGAGCCCAAGCCCAGGGGTCTGTCAGAAGCCTGCAATTCTTAAGGTATTCCTCAGACTTGGCTAATGACAAGGAACTTAAACAGCACTGACTTCTCTATTTGACAGCTATTCCAATCTTCATGCTGACAGATCTGTTTTTCTTGGCTTCGGAAAGTCATCTTTGAGCAGGAATGGTGGGTAGCAGTGTAACTCTAATTCAGTGCATTAGCCGCACAATGCCGGGTGTTTATGTTGGACCAGATCCTGTTGCTGACATTTTGGCAGGCTGGCTCGTGTCACTGAAGCACTTACCAAAATTGCAAAAGGGAGTCAATGTAGGATGAGCAGTTTTCCATTTTTAGTGTAGTCCAGCTGCTGCTCCACGGAGGAGCTGGATGTGGCCACGTGGCCTCTGCATGCAAGGCACATAAAGACAAAGTTTTAAGACACCAGTTTGGAATCCACATTTTAGACTCTAGCAATTAATCTAGCATGGTGACAATTTTGTAAATCTGGTACAAGAGTTAGACTTTTTAAGTAATTCGATTAAGCACTATAAATCAAAGTAGGACTCCAAAATTTGCTAATTTTCTGAAGGGTCTCAAAAATATAAAGATGGGTTCCTGGATCATAAACTTGGGCTTTGACTCATTCTAGTGATATAATAAATTAACTAAATTTATACTCATTATTCTGGGTTCAATGTGAAAATGTTAATAATTTACCATTATTGTGGCTTCTGTTGATGTTAGACATTTGAGTTTAATGGATAGTTTCTCTGTAAACAAGATGTTCAAATAAAAATTGATTAACTTTACCCTATGGCCACCTCAGGCTTGCAAATGTGGGGAGAGTCACTTTTCTGTAAACGTCCTTCCCTCCAATGAGGTTGAGCAGGAAAAACAACAGTGTAGGGGCCTGGACTGTGCCACTCTTAGGGAAAGAAGCAAGTTACTTATCCCCTCACGGGGTTACCGTGAGTCTTAAATCTGTTAATATTTAGTGTTAACATGCAGTGCTTAAATTAGTGGCTGTGCCCAGTAGTCAAGAACTGTTAGCAATACTGTCACTGTCACTATGATTACAGGAGCCACTGACGCCATTCGAGACACTTGGTCTAGATGTGGATGGCTCCGTCTCCCCCATGAACATGCCTCCATCTTGTGGTCATGGGGCAAATGAATTGCGACGTGGCAGTGAGATCGTGGGACCTTAGGTAGATCTCCTCCAGTAGATGGTGGGCACTGATGCCAAAATGTAATGGGAGGCGAGTTGTGTGGGATTTGAAGAAGCAGAGCAGGCAGTTTAGGGGTTTAATATTAAGGGAAAGAGCAAAAATGGACTGCCAGCTTGAGAGAAAGATAGAATCGAAGAAATGATTGGTATAGGGAGATGTTGGCAGAGCCAGCTCAAGTTTTTCAAGACTGCAGCAGCCCAAGATGAAATGGCTTTCACCCCCTTCTTGTATTCTGGGGTCCCCAGCCTCCCAAGGTTATCCCTCGCCATCAATTTTAAGAGTCTACAGAGAGCATTTTACATGTGCACATGACCAGGGGCTCCTTGTGTCCCCCCACCCCCATCATGGCAGCTGCTCTCCTCCTCTCCATATAGAATAGTCCTGGCAGAAACTCTGTGAGAGAGGGGTTCTCTGATCAGAAAAGTTTTGACAGATGCTAAAAGTACGCCTTCCCCCATAAAAAGTCATACTTTGCATAAATTGACTAAAAGGCAATTAATTCTTTTAATCCCCCCATCTGACTACTCATTTTATTTAATCCATCATGTTCTTGGCTTGTTTGATTACAGCAGCGCTCAGCCCTTTTACTTGCGTGAAACCTTTCGCGTGCCAGGGAATCGCTGCTCCTTGTAACATACTATGAAGAAGGCTGGTAAAAGGCACGAAGGTGGCTGCTGAGGAGAGGGGGACAAAGTATAAAGATGCCGGTCACCTCGCTTGCCCTCAGGAAGCTGACATGTCAGGTGGGGGTGGGCTGGGAGAGCGGGGTGCTGCTGGCCCCACTCCCCTGTTTGTACCGAGTGCTCCTCCTTCCTCCCACACAGGGCTGCTGCGCTCGTGTAATCGCTAAACTAGAAACCACATCATGCGTGTCTGCCCCATTCTGGCTCCACTTCAGCGTGGAGATGTGGCGAGCAGAGCCCAGACTGAGTCCTCCACGCTATCCCTCCTCTGGTGCCCCAAAAGAACTAGGACTCTGTGGAAACAGCGTTTTAATTACAGTAATCTGTCCATTTTGTGGCTCTTTGGGAATGCAGTCATCTCATCTGCTGAAAATGTTGGTGACTAGTTCTGGAGTGACCACCACCACGCGGTGTGGGAGTCGAAGACGCAGATTTTTTTCCACCTGTATTTCCTTTCCTTAAATAAATTTGGCAGTTCTGAGGCCTCCAATGTCCCCATCTCCACTCCCCTGTGAAACTCCCCTGATGGGAAAAGTATGTTTGGAAGCTGATTAAAAATGATCCCGGCAACTACTCTGCTGTTTAAAAAGTTTTTATGGATGTTCTATGTTCATATACGTTCCTTGTCTGTAAAGTCATAGGAGGTATTTCTCATGGATTTAATTATTTGGTTAAAATAGTGGGAACACCTAACCATTCATTCATCTCAATATTTTTTCCTACTAAAAGGACCAAGGATTGAAAACAAGAAATCATCACAATAGTTTTTCTATGAATAAAATATCACCATTGTTTTACATCTGAACATTAGATTTTCATTCAAAAATTCAAAATTCTAGAGGCATTGATGTGTTTGTTATCATATTTAACATATGACTTAATTCCATGTTTCTTCTACAAAAATACTATTGCAAATGTTTGCCTCCTTTCTGGTGCTCCAAAAATTTCTATGATTATTTAAACTTTGAAACACAGTATTTTCCTATTTGGTACTGAGTATTAATTCCTGTCAATTTCTCACTTTTTGACTAATAAATTTTTAATTTTAGAAGCTTCTTAAGGAAGAAGACATATCTCCTTCTTAACATAAAAGCATCCTTGTGACTGGGACTTAGTCAACTCAGTGAGTGTACAATTTTATACTCAAAAGATAATACAAAATTCTCCTGAGTGTGTGATAACAGACTAGGGACTACCCAGAGTCACTCATCAGATACAACCCTTACTTTATGAGCTATATATCAAGTCAATAACAAACATTATACAAAAAAGAAAGTGGTAAGGGTGGAAGAACCCACATTTCCACATTTACAATCCCTAAAGGATTAAGGAGGAAGTGGGTTCTTTAGTGAGATTGTTTCCAAGAATATCAAGAAAGTTCTTAATGTTCTTGGAAACAGAGAATATTCCTCAAGTAGAGAGTTGTGCAACAAGAGGTATCATGCCAAGAGTGGGGAAATTTTTGACAAAAGATGCCAAGACTTCACCAAACTGTATAGAGAGACCAAAAGAAGGCTCTGCAAGCCAAACTGAGCCAGTGACACGTTTGGGGAAATGTTAGGAAATAGGCCAAAGCAGCTGGTAAGGATTGCTGTAAAATTTTGAATTAAATGAAACGTGCACAATTGGAAGGTGGCTATGTGAGCAAGAAAAATATTCTATTTGAAAAATAGCCAATTTATCTAATTCTTGATTATCTGTGACAAGGTGGTATGAAGGTCTCTGGCATAAATAATCCAAACTCAGACAGTACTATGCCATAGGCAATGGTTTTAACATCTCTACCCATCAGAGCTTTTCTAGAACTGCTAAGAAGGAATTCAGTACATTGGTTTGAATGCTTCCCAATTCTACTTCCTGATTCTGTTGAACGTCATCTAGTTAGTATCAAAGGGAAACAGAGAAGGAAAGAATCTATCACATGCCTTACAAATAGCAGGCTCTCAGAAAAGTTTGTTGAATAAAGGAATGGAATGACAGGAGGAATTTCTGGTCTTGGCTCTGTCATTAATTAAACAACGTTGGGCAGGCCACTTAACCACTTTATGGTAAATCATCCCACTGACCAATGAAACCTCAATGCCCTCATCTGTAAAATGAAGGGGGTTGAACTGTTGGACCTCTAAGGTCCCTTTCAGCTCTAAAATTCCAGAGTATACATGGTTTATTGTACATAAATAGTTTCCGAGTCATTTAGGATCAACAATGTTGGGACTAAGAATTCTGCAGCAAGGAGAAACATAGACTATAGATTCTATAGGAGGAGGAGGAAGGGTATAAGGCTTTCATCACAATTTTCACTATTGTCAACCATGTAATATTTGCCTAATAAATAAATGTAAGATCCTGAGCTACTTGCTGGACAATAAAAGCTCCATTCTTGCTACAAAAGAACTTGTTTTCAGTCATGACGCAGTCAGTTTCACGGAGGAAGTAAGATCTAAGTTAATGGTTTAAATATCAATGATAAAACGAAATCACAACATTAAATATGGCAGGTTATGTGCTCTCATCTATAATTTTTTTCTATGAAAATCAAGAGCCTGTAGAAAGCCTTAGGCTCAAGGCCCAGGATCTAAAGCAGGTCCAGGTATGTTCCTTGGGTACTTTGCCTTGAGAACCATACTTCACCTACTGGAGACTGATAGAGACAAGTTATAATACCACCCCACACACATATGATATACAATGGATATTCTGAACTTAGTACCAAACTTAGATAACTGCAATAGACACTCCAAACAAGGGGGAAATGGGAGGCACACAACAGTCGCTGAGTCATAGCAATTGCAAAATCTATTCAGGCACACATCTCCAGGTCCTTCACTGGAACTTAGTCCTGCTTCCTAGGAGCTGTTTTCCATGGCTGTTGGTTGTGCCCTAGAGGGGTCCTTGGTTCCAGTCTCTGGGTCATCCTTTCTGTTTCATAAATGGCCCCTGTTTGCAACTGAGCAAACTTCTCAGCTTACTTCCAAGCTGCAAAAGGTTGCAATTTCAAAGATTTCTTTACATTTTGCACTATTTCTGTCCCCATTAACCCAAACCAATAAAATATCCTTAAAAAATGTATGGGCTTCCTATATATCAATATATAATCCACTGCATTAGACAAAACCCATGACTTTCTTCAAGATAAGTCCTTCTGTGCCTTGGTTCCCTATGCCCCTGCTGTGGGACAATGCTCTTAAAATCATTAGTAGCCCTATTGTTTAACTGTGAGTATCTGCGAGGAATGATCTTACCATCCTTTGGAGAACCTTTGTCTGAAAGAGTCAAAGAGACACCACCATAGATCTTTATGAGATCTTACCAAAGGATCTTACAGTCCCAACCTGGGTGCCATCTTTTCCAGGAAGCCACATCTTCTCCGTCAGGAAGCTGGCCTTGGGAAGGCTGTTCTGGATCCTTTAAAATTCTCCCAACTTCCACTCAATAACTGAATAGTTTTTTCTTAACTCATTCCTTTCATTTTAACATAGGTGACTAGAAGTCAGCACCCTCAACACTCTTCTTAGAAGTTTCCCTAGTCAGATCATTGAATTCATTAGGTACAATCTTCATTTTCCACATTACTGCTGGTGACAATTTTGCTGAACTTCCTCCTACTATATAACAAGAGTCTCATTTCCTCTAGCTAAAATATTTCCTTCACTTTCCTTTAAGCCTCACCAATAGCATCCTCAAGGCTTCTGCTAACACTCTCTTCAAAACATTTTAGGCTTTCACTAATAGACTCTACAGATCCCCTCTGACTTCTTACTGTTGCTTGATCCCAAAACCAATGCCACAAGTTATAGGTTTTTGTTTACAGGAATACCTCAATTTCAGGTACCAAAAGTACCAAAATCTGCTGGTTAGCTATTGCTAAATAACAAATCACTACAAACCTAGTTGCTTAAAATAACAACACTAATGTTATTGTCTCTCACAGTTTTTCTGGCTCAGGAATTTGAGAAGGACTTGGCTGGGTGGTTCTGGCTTAGGGCTTTTCATGTGGTTGTAGTCCAATGGTAGCTGGAGCTAGAGCAGTGGGGAGAGGGTATGCTGGAGAAGTCAGGAGTTGTCTGGGCATCTCACTTCACATTGGCTCAGGGCCTCTCCGTGTGGTCTCTCTGTGGGCTTTCTCATAACATGGCAGTCCACAACATCAAAATAGCCAGATTGCTTATTTAGCCACGAAATAATTCAAGAGTGAAGTATTCCAACTAACAAGGCAGAAGCTGGGTTGTCATTTAGGACTTAGCCTGAGGAACCCTGCAATATTACTTCTACCTCATTCTGTTGGTTATAAACAAGTCACAAGTCCACCTAGATTCAAAGGGAAGGAAATTAGACTCCACCTCTTGATAGCGAGGAGACAGAGTTCTTAGGTGAGCATGTAGAATGGTAGATACTGTTACCATCTTTGAAAGACCCAATCTATCACATCTAATGTGCAGACTGTAATGAGGGTTAGGAAAGGTAGATGTAAAGTGCCTACCACACTGCCTGACATTTGTATAGTAGCTGCTAAAGAAATTATTTTTATTATTACTCAGGTCATTATTATTACTTTTGTTATTCAGTGTGGGGTTTTTTCCTGAGCATTGTGAGAATCTTCTCAGATGAAGTATTGTTTTAACTTCCTTTATTCCCCCCTTTTAATTTTTATCATAGTCTTTAATTGCTAGTAGAGCACTTTTATAGATAATCTTCTATCTCATAAAATCACAGAATATTAGATCTAGAATATGCCTTATTTATCCTATCAATAGCCATTTTCTTTTACAGATGACAAACCCAAAGCTTAGTGCAGCAAACTCATTTGCTGTATTCACAAAATCACATGCTTTATTGGTAACAGACATCAGACTCAAAAACCACTTGTTTGATTTCCCAACCTAGCACTTTTTCCCAGTAGCATTCCCACATCTCTCATCAATAAATATGTGATAACTCACTTTCTTGCCTTGGGAATAAAAGTTCATATTTTCCCTCATTTGGTGTTTTCATAATCCATTCTGCTTTCACGTTATCTAGGAGCCTTGTGCTGCAGGGGATCAGAATGTTTGCTTGGACTACAGCATGCTTCTATGGACACGTTTAGGTGTCAGTGAGAACATACTGATGGCAGGGAGCACAAAGATGGAACCTCTCCAAAGGAGAAAATAATGCAATGCTTCTTCCTTCTCTCCCAGCATTTCTCATATGAAACAAGAACTCTGATGGCGCAACAATCATTTTCACTTCTATTGCTTTATTAATATCCTTGGAAAGATACTACAGGCCAAATTTGTCCTTTGAGCATGCACATTTAACTTCCATTTAATTTAGTAAGAACTTTTACATATATCCAAGGGGGAAATTTGGTCAGAGGATAAGAAGAACAAAAATGTCATGGGTCAACTATGCCGCCAGTAGTTCATTTCAGAATGCATTTTCCACTTTCTGCTTTCTGTCATACCATAGACTCTGTGCACTGCTCAAAAGAAGACCTTAATATTTCTTTTTGAAATGACTGATAACAATATAAAGTTATAGTGCTTCTGGGTTTGTATTAAGTAGTTTCGTAAGGTTTGGTTTGCTCATTTATAAGATCTTTATCCTCCTACTCCTTCTCACGTGGTCCTCCCTAGCAGCTATTTTCTTGGTTCCACTGGATAAAACACTCTATCCTGAAGACTGTTGCTACTTGAAGACACTGAAATACTGCTGCTCTTGTCACAGTTATCATCCCTTTCTGTTCTTCATATTTCCTGCTTGAGGTTTTTGCTCAAGTGCTAGTATTCTTCATGTTCTCTCCTGGTTGAAATTTTGGACCGTTACTCCTCCCTCACAATAAGAAAGAAATAAATAATCCAAGGCTATTTTTTAATACTATTAATTACACAGGTCCATGCAGACCTAAGTTCCAGCTGGAATATCTCTCAAGTCCATTGCCATGCCCCTCCCCAATTCTTAAACTAACAGATGTATTTATTGAGTACCAAATAATGTAATTTGAGACAAAAACAATTTTGAAAATTGTTAATGGCCATCCTTAGAGAAAACTGAGTCTCAAAAAGGTAAAAGTACATCCCACAAAAGAAATCCAAATCTTCAAAGGCAATTTAGAAAACAGATTTTATGCCAAATCAAGAAAAAGTGGAAAATACTTTAAAACATATTTTTATGGACGTTATCACTTTAATTCAGAGATGAAGATATAGACAGCAGCTACATTCTAAATAAGCTTAGATTTCAAATATTGTCCCTACACTTAAAATTGATATCAGAGAGCAAAACAGGGATATCAGAGTCAGACATCAGATGGCTGCCGTCAAGATTTTAGAAAGTTATATTAATTTGGTGAAATCATAAAGGTCTGGTAATTAGCTCTGACAGTCTAGAAACTAAATTTTGTGATTCCTCTCAGAGTTAATGAAATTAATGCAGACTGTCTCATACAAACTAAATCCACAGGAGAAAGCTATAAATCACAAAATATAAATTGGCAAGTATTTACAATATTGTTTATATTTGCCAACCAAGCCAGAATTCTAATATTTGGTTGGGGAATGGCTGGTTAGAACAGTCTCTCTCTAGTAGAAATATGCATGTGGTTAGACAAATATTTGCTTATTCAAGTGTCTACACAGTGCCAACCACTATGTCAGGTCCTCAGTAGTCAAAAATAATTAAGATATAATCTCTAAGCTCCTAGATCCCACTGCCTAGTAAACAGGAGAGGGTAATACAGTCAGTTTTGAATACACAGAAGGAGACCTTATTGAGCCTCCTAGAGTCAAGGAAGGTTTATGGGAGAAGGAGGCATCTCTGCCAAGTCCTGAAAGACAAATAGTAGTTGTTAATCAGGCAACAGTGGGTTAGGGCAAAAAGAGCAAGTCTCAGGCAGAGGGAGAAGAGTGTACATAAACCACAGGGCAAACTACTAATATATAAGTTGATTACTGAGTGTGGATCAGAGCAAGGCAATCAGATGGGAGATCTTAAAACTAGTGTCATGAATCTGGAATCCCCACTCTGCTTACCAAGTAAACTGAATATCAGGGTTGCCTGATTTTTAGCATTACCTCCACTAGAGAATGCTTGCCCATTCTGGGACAAATTCTTCCTCAGTGCATATCTTTTCTCAACCTATAAGTATTGACTCATTGGTGGGTCAGGAAATTAACTTAGTAGATAATAATAAGCAATTTTTTAACTAAAATAGAATAGAAACTATTAGAGTACATTATACATAGTAAGGACAAGTGTTATTTTGTGAGATTTCATTTTAGATGGATGGATGGGTGGGTGAATAGTTAGATAGTTGCACATAAATGCAAGTATATAATTATAGGTGCTCTGAATACATACTTGCCAAATGCCAAATGTTCAAGTGTGAATATGTAATACTCTGTATTTATTTATCAATTTCAGTAGTCTCTTGGCAGAATCTTTGGAGTTTTCTAAATATAAGATCATATCTTCAACAAAGAGTGATAGTTTGACCGCTTCTGCCCCCATTTGGGTACACTTGATTTCCTTCTCTTGTCTGATTGCTCTGACTAGGACTTCCAACAATGTGTTGAGTAGAAGTAGTGATAGTGGGCAACCTTGTCTGGTTCCAATTCTAAGCAGGAAAGCTTTCAGTTTTTCCCCATTCAGTACGATGTTGGCTGTGGGTTTGTCATATATGGTTTTTATAATTTTGAGGTAAGTCCCATCTACTTCTATTTTGTTAAGTGCTTTTATAAAAAAGATGCTGAATTATGTCAAATGCTTTTTCTACATCTATTAAGAGGCTCACATGGTCTTTTTTTTTTTTTGCTTCTATTTATGTGGTGAACTACATTTATAGACTTGTGTATGTTGAACCATCCTTGCATCTCTCAGATGAAGCCTACTTGGTCATGATGGATTTATTTTTTTGATGTGCAGCTCAATTCGATTAGCTAGAATTTTATTGAAACATTTTTATTAAAATTTTGCATCTATATTTGTGAGGGATATTAATCTGTAGTTTTCTTTTTTTGTTGAGTCGCTTCCTGGCATTGTTTTCAAGGTGATGTTGGCTTCAGAGAACGAATTGGGAAGGATTCTTTCTTTCTCAGTGTTATGGAATAATTTCTGCAGGATAGGTAGCAGTTCTTTGTAGGTCTGGTAAAATTCAGATGTGAAACCATCTGGTCTGGGACTCTTTTTTGTTGGAAGATATTTTATTGCTGCTTCAATTTCAGTACTTGATATTGGTCTACTCAGGAATTCTATTTCTTCCTGAGTGAACCTAGGGAGGCTATATATTTCTAAGAATTTGTCCATTTCCTCTACATTTTAAAGTTGTGCGTATAGAGATTACAAATCAGTAGCATTCACATATGCCAACAATAATCAAGCTGAGAACCAAATCAAAGACTCAATACCTTTCACAATAGCAACAAAGAAAATAAAATGACTAGGACTATATTTAACTAAGGAGGTGAAAGACCTCTACAGGAAGAACTACAAAACACTGAGGAAGGAAATCGCAAAGGATGTAAATAGCTGGAAAACCATACCATGCTCATGGATCAGCAGAATCAACATTGTTAAAATGTCATAGTACCCAAAGTGATTTACATATTAAATGCAATCGCTATTAAAATACCAACATCATTTTTTGCAGATCTAGAAAAAATAATTCTGTGCTTCATATGGAACCAGAGAAGATTCATATAGCCAAAGCAACCTTAAACAAAAAGAACAAATTGGGAGGTATCAATTTATCAGACTTCAAGCTATACTATAAGGCTATATAACCAAAACAGCATGGTACTGGTACAAGAACAGAGACATAGATCAATGGATGAGAACACAGATAAAAAACCATCCTCATACTGCCATCTGATCTTTGACAAAGCAAACAAAAATATACACTGGGGAAAAGAATACCCATTCAATAAATGGTGCTGGGAAAACTGGATAGCCACATGTAGAAGACTGAAATAGGATCCACGCCTCTCACCACTCACAAAAATGAACTCACTATAGATAACAGATTTAAACCTAAGGCATGAAACTGTAAGAATTCTAGAAGAAAATGTTGGGAAATCTCTTACAGACATCATTCTAGGCAAAGAATTTATGAAGAAGACCCCAAAAGCAATCACAGCAACAACAAAAATAAATACATAGGACCTGATCAAATTAAAAAGCTTCTGCACAGCCAAGGAAACAAGCATTAGAACAAATATACAACCTATTCAAGAAAATATTTGCATGCTGTACATCAATAAAAGGTTGATAACCAGAATCTATATAGAACTTAAGCAAATCAGCAAGAAAACATCAAACAACTTCATTAAAAAGTGGACAAAAGATATGAACAGAAATTTTTCAAAAGAAGGCAGACTAATGGCCAAAAAACTTATGAAAAAAATGCTCAACATCTCTAATCATCAAGGAAATGCAAATCAAAACCACAGTGAGATATCACCTAACTCCAGTGAGAATGGCTTTTATCAAAAAGTCCCACAAAAACAATTACTGGCATGGTTGTAGAGAGATAGGAACACTCATACACTGTTGGTGGGACTGAAAACTAGTACAACCTCTATGGAAAGGAGTATGGACATACCTCAAAAAACTAAAAGTAGAGCTACCATTTGATCCAGCAATCCCACTACTGGGTATTTACCCAAAGAAAAAAAAGACATTCTATAAAAAAGACATCTGCACTAGAATGTTTATAGCAGCACAATTCACAATTGCAAAGATGTGGAAACAACTCATGTGTCCATCAATACATGAATGAATTAATAAAATTTGGTATATGTATACCATGGAGCACTACTCAGCCATAAAAAATGGTTAATTAATACCTCTTGTATTAACCTGGATAGAACTAGAGACCATTCTTCTAAATGAAGTATCGCAAGAATAGAAAAACAAGCACCATATGTATTCACCATTAAATTGGTCAACACTTAGTGAACATATGGAAATAACATTCATCAGAAATCAAGCAGGTGGGAGGGGGAGGAGGAGACAGGTAAATTCACACCTAACAAGTATAGTGCACACTATCTGGGTGATGGACACACTTATAACTTTGATTCAAATGATACAAAAGCAATTTATGTAATCAAAACATTTGTACTCCAGTAATATTCTAAAATAAAATTTCTTTAAAAAGTGCAGCTCTATTTCTAGGCAGATCATCAATTTATTGTTACTCTTGACATTACATCATAGCCATCTATTCAGATTCACAATTTATAAACTAAAATATAAGAAAGAATTTTACTCAATAAAGATAATTTCATATCAGAAAAAAGAAGTCTTAATACTCATCCAAAGCTGAGAGCAAAGGCTTAAAACCCCATGATGAAATAAATTTCTGGGATATAGTAATAAATATGAAATTTTATGAAAAATTAATGTTACAATTTGTTATTAAAAATTAGAACAATAGCTGGGTGCTGTGGCTCATGCCTGTAATTCTAGCACTTTGGGAGGAGGATCACTTGAGTAGGCTCTTAGAGGAGTTTGAGGTTGCAGTGAGCTGTGATCATGCCACTGAATTATAGTCTGGGCAACAGAGGGAGACCCTGTCTTAAAAAAAAAATGAGAACTTAGATTTTTAGAAGTCTAACATTACAAAGCTTTCACATGTCAGACTGTCAGCTACAAGATTGTTTTGCAGGCCAGGTGCAGCGGCTGATACCCATAATCCCAGCACTGTGGGAGGCCAAGGCAGGAGGATCCCTTGAGGCCAGTAGTTCTAAGGCAGCCTGGGCAATATGGTGAGAAGCCATCTCTACAAAATATAAAATATATATATCTCCTGGCATGATGCCATAAGCCTGTAGTCCTAGCTTCTCTGGAGGCTGAGGCAAGAAAATCGCTTGAGACCACGAGTTCAAGGTCACAATAAGCTGTGATTGTGCTACTGCATGGTGGTGGAGCAAGATGCATTCTGAGTTCCTCCTTTCTCTAACATTTTCTTATTTTCTTAATACTCTGCATATTTCTTATCTCATCTGGATCAAAGATGATTGTTGCAGAAAATGCTCTTGGTATTGACATCCATGGAGGAAGGGATAAAACAGGCTTGGCAAAGAAAATGGCAATGCTGCCTCAAAAAAGGGCTCAATCCAACCCACAGGGAGTCAAAAGCTAAAGGATGGCTCTCCAGAGCTATCCCATGTTGGGATACATTGATTGGTCTTTGGGTGCTGGCTGGCCTTGGGGAGCAAACCTGATCTTGGATGAGGCAGCACTCATCACCAGAGGGCAATTCCCAGAGAGCACTGACCTCTGACATCTGTGGACCAGTAGCACTCCCAGCAGCTGGGAGACTAAGTCCTCCAGTCCTGAAGGAGGATGTAGGTGACACACCACTGTGTCCAGACAACAATACAGCGTGAACCTAGACTTTGGAGTTGTTTCCTTCTCAAGAAATTTTGAGGTGACAAAATTGACATTCTGCTTTTAATTCATACTTACAAGATGTGAGCATCTACAAATAGTTCTTTATTTTTTGTCAGACTCATAGCCTCAATTGAGTTACTACTAAAATGTAAATTAAATTCTTACATAAAAAGAATTACAGCATAATTAATTTTGTATTATTAGAATTCATTACTATTTTCAAATTTATAAAAATTTGCTGGCTCAGAAGGATATAATATTCTTCTTATCTTTTTAACATATAATGCTGTTCTCAAAGTAATCTAACATACACTTTGTTATTATTTATAGTAAATTTTTTAAAAATTAAATTGTTTTGTTTATAGCATTATAATCATTATTGCTCCGTTTTAGTCTTACAGGAATAAATGTATTCGTTTATAATTCAACTTATTGATATAGATCACATAAATGGATTTTTCACTCTAGGTTACATCTAGGGTGCTTTACTTATATTTCAAAGTGAATATTCAGATATTAACAATAAATCCAACTGGCATTCTTTGTTTTATTACTAACATTGCTGATTTCATGCAACCTATACAATTGTATTGTCACTGATCACTCACAAGTTCAGAAATTCCAGAAATGATGTTGAGTTAGGCATTTGGTCACTTGGACTTTCAAAGACTGGAGCCAAAGCTAAACTCTAGGATTTCCTTAGTATGTACATAGGTGTGGTTTCTGGAAAATGAATCTCCTTCTGTCCGTCTCAGTCAGAAAGTTTGAAGAACCCTGTTTCAGTTAACAAAATATAACTGTGTAACAAATCATTCTAAAACTCAGTGTAAAGCAACAACCATTTTATTATAGCTCGCGGTTTTGTGAATCAGGAATTTAGGTAGGGGTCAGCTGGGTGATTATTCTGCTCCACGTGGCATCCAATGAAGTCACCAGTGATAGTCAGCTGGGCAGTGCTGGGTGTCCAAAAGGGCTCATCCACAGGCCTGGTACCTAAAAGAGACCAGCTCTGCTGGTCTGCTCTATCTCCCCGTGTAGTCTCAGGGCCTGTCTGCTTGGCCTCTCCAGCAGGGTGGTCAAACCTCTTACATGGAGGTTCAAATCTCCCAGAGGAAAGGAATGGAAATTGCTAGTCTTCTTAGCAGCTAGGCCCAGAACTGGCATAGTGTTACTTCCTTCATACATTATTGATCAAATCAGCCTCAGGCCAACTTGGGTTCAAGGGGAGGGGACATAGAATCCACTCCTTGATGGGAAGAATATCAAAGTATTCATGGCCATCTTCAGTCTGCCACAAGCCTTACTCTTCATTGCCTGGTGGGGATTCTGGAAACTAATTGTCTGAATTCTCATCCCACATCTTGGCTGTGCAACCCTGGGCAAGTTACAGAATTTCTCTGTTCCTAATTCCTCTGGAACAATTAGGTTCCAGCTCAGTTTTCTCATCTGTAAAATGGGGATGATATATACCCTCTCCCTCATGGGATTGTTGTGAAGATTCAATGACTTGAAAAACATAAAGCACTTAGACCTTTACTGGGCCTAAAGTAAACACTACTTAGGTGCCAGCTGTTTCTTTTACCATTCCTCCTTATGTTCAGGCTGAATCAGTGGCTTGCCCTTTGTTCTGCTCTGACATGGCTGAGGGGCCCACACACTCCTTTCACGGCAATGGCTCTCTGCGCACTGATTGTCAGCGGGATGGGGGTCAGAATCTTTGAGGGGTGGAAGAATGGAAAACACTTTGTCAAACCGTCCATTTGAGAATCGCTAAACTCTAGGTTTTGTGACGTCACTGCCCTGTTCTCAGTGCCGGGGATCACAGTTAGATGAAGACACAAGCCCTCAGCCTTCCAGGAACTCCTGTTCAAGTGAGACAGTTCACAATCAAGAAAGCAAATACATTGTGAGTTCTGTGAAAAAAACCAAAGCAGAGTAAGGGAATAAAGAGTTGAGGGGATAGGGAAGGGTGATTTTAGATAAAGGGTAAGGGAAGATCTTGATAATTAAATTTCTAGAACTTTCCTCTTTTCCTTAGTTTTGTGAGATATGAAATGGCTCTGCAGGCGGTTAAGGATGAGACCATTATGTGTAGGTCGTCCTGGCTTCACGACCAGAAAGTAACCCAGGTCCCAGTCCTGGAGACATCAGAGCAGGGCCCTTTCTGCAAACTATACTAACAGTGGGACAGTGGGCAAGTCGCGCAACCTCACTTAGGTTTCATTTCCTCATCTTTAAAATGGAGAAATCTTCAGGCCACAGGTAGAGCCCTGGAGGAGACAACTGCTGGGGAGAGGGAAAGGTAAAGAACCCCATGGGAGAGGTGAGAGTGCAGAGCAGAGGCCAGAGAAAGGGGCCCGGGGGACGAGGTGTAGACTGGGTAAGAGTGGCTTCCCTAGGGGAGGAAACGCCAGACTGAGGAGGGGCAGAGATGAGGACAGTCACAGATGCAGGCTGACCATCTAAGCTGCTTGGCTGCCCCATAGCCTGGCCTATGTATGAAGGAATAGGGATACCTTTACAGCTACAGGCTCAGTCCTTAGCAAGGGAAATGTAGCTTAATACAGAGAAAATTAGCGCCAAAGTTTACAGTCCAGGTGGCTCTCAGTAATTGCTTAACTAGTAATATTGCCAGATTTGCACACATCTAGGACTCTTAAAATTAATCATTTTCATCAATCAATCAATAATAGACTTTTTCTTACCTAGAAAATAAAGTCCAAGGTCCTTAAGGTAGCATTAGCCTGTTTACATTTTCGGCTTCCTCTTCCACCCATCTCCCACCATTTCTTGCATGTGGTCATGTTCCATAGAGCTCCATGCTCTTTCCTCTCCCTCACCAGCTTCCTTATCGATCCAAACAGATTGATCACTCCTGGCCCTGCATTCCCTCAGTACTTTTGTTTGTGTTGCTTTTATGACCCTTTATCATATATATTATGCCTCTGCGTCTGTAGAACTATAATCTCCTTGATGTGGCAATGAATGTATTTATCATGGAACCTCCTCTACTTTTTGTTTTGTACCAGGTACCAGCTACTCAGTAAATATTTGTAGATCTAATTCTTTACTAAGCATCTGCCATGGAGCAAGCGCTACAAAGAAACAAATACATTGAAAATGTGGTCCCCACACTATAATAGGGAGGCGAGATAGAAATGTCCACGTGCACATGCAGGGTAATGTACAGTAAGTACAAAACGAATGATAGCGGCAGTAAGTCCCTTGAAGTCACTTTTGTAACTGTTCCCATAGTACTACTTGGTCCTGATCTTCATTATCATTTGTCACACTGTACAGAAATCACCTGTTTACATATGTGTATGGCCTCCCTCACTTTCCATGAATTGAAAAGCATGGAGTATGGCTAACTGACATTTTTATCCCTGGTTCCTGGCCCTCAGTCAGAATTTAATATATGTTTTTGGAATGAATAGAACAGCTAGTCACCAAGAAATAAATGTCACTTTTAGATACCTTGTCATCCATCAGAGCCTGTCTCATTTCATTTACTGATTTTGAAATGCTGGTAGGCTTTTTTCCATTTCCCTTTTCTCTTAGAGCTAATATCCTGGATATTACAGTAACAGTCCTTGAAGTTCTCCTTTGAATCCCGGAGAAAGGCCTGGAAGAGCAGCAAAACATCCAAGTGCCTGTACCCTTACTGTTAGGGTCAAACTTTTGATCTCTTTCAGATGCTGGAAATGCACTTGTTTAAAACCTGTTGGATTTCAAATTGTTATCATGAGTGAAAGACTGCCTTTTAAAATGCTAGCAGAGAAAACTTGGCATGTCAGACCAAGGTACACCCCAGTGTGATGACTCATAATATGATGTGTCAAGTGGGAAATCTTAAAAAGTCACTATTTCCTCATAAGCCCAGCTGCAGAAATCAGAGGCGGACCTGGGTGAGGGTTGCATGTGATGGAGGTGGAAGAAAGGGCTTCAGGAAAACAGCAGTTGTGGAGAGAAAAGGATCTTGGTGCATACGAGAAAGTCAGTGGGCACCATTGATTCTGGACTGTTCAACCAGTTTGTTCACTAGTCAAATATTTTCCGACTCGTTTCTCCTTCAGACTGCCTATATTTTGTCTGTTTGGTTCCCTTTAGTTCCTCCCCCAAAGAGTAGGCAGAGAGCTGAAGAGAAAGGAGGAAACTATCTCAAATATGTTGAGTATTTTCTAAAAAAACTCTTAGTTTCTTTTGGAGAGGGAAGAGGGGAAGGGATGGAAGATTAAAATTCTTGACTAAAATCAAGGTTTGGGATCATTTGTTATTTTGATTATCCTTATTCTATGTTCACCTAAAAAACAATCCAACCTGACTGGGAAGGAGAAAACCTGGGTAGGGAGAGAAGGTACTTGAGTTCTGGTGCTAGTTTGGTAGCAAGACCCTGAGCAAGTCACTTCCCTTCTCTAGGTCTCAGTTTCCTTGTCTGTAGTATAGAAGCAAGAATGGCAAATCCACAGAAAATGGTTCTTCACACTCTGAGCCCTTGGCAGACATCAGTAATGGATTAGGTACTCTCTCCCAGTGAGCTGGACTGGACTTCAAAATCTTTCTCAACGAGACTCCAAGCAGCCACCACCCATTGATGGAAGGGAGTCAGCTCTCCAGATGGAACCTCGTGGCCATTCCTAGCTCGAAAATGCTGTCACTCAAACTATGTGCTCATTATCAGTGACATTGTGGGCCCAGTACTGCTTGAGGAGCTTGTTGGTGAATATCAAATGTAAGCTGAATTTCTCAAAGTGTCATCTATTGGGGAATGTAGATGAGATTACACCAACAGAAATAATCCAGATTTCTCTGTCTCTTGCCACTACCCCTGCCTCTTCCATCTTCAGCCTTTTGTAGAACTCCCTCTGGGTTCAGCCTGCAGTCTCTTGCTCCACAGGACTCAGATGTGGTCTTAAAGGGACTGAGAACAGTCACTATCCTCTTCTCTCTTGGAGGCCTCAAGTCTCCCAGCTCTTCCCTCACCTGGTGATAGTAGAAACCCACATGCAGATGAGCGCCACATGGGACCACCCTCCAATTCACCAGATGCAACTACTAATAGTAGTGTTTGAATTCCAGTTTGGTCTAAGGTAAGGTGACTTTTATGTAAAATAGTTAACAGGAATCTGAGAATTTGGCTCAGTGTCCCTAGAGCTTCATTCAGAACACCAAGTAGGGCATGGGTTGGGGTCTAGCCATTTCTTACAGCTGTGACCTGGACAACTCCTTAGTAGGACCCAGATGTGTGGGTTGATATTGCTGCCTGCCAAGGGTCCCAGTGGAGGGTGTGTGTGTTTATGTGTGTGCATGCAAAGGTTCCATTGTCTTTATCTCTAAGGAACTAGCAATCTCTCTTCAGAATGAGAGTTAAGCATGGAGTACTGACAGTACTGAAAGTATGTGATCATGTAGGTCACACAAGGGATGGATCAGTATTGGCTCAAAGCTCAGCCTTCAGGAGAGGAAGTGGCCTTGGAAGACAGCGAGGCTCAAGTAAGCAGAGGGAGGGGAGAGTGGAAGTCATCCGCCTAGACAGGAAATAGCTCAAGCGCAGAGATGGAAATGTTCAAGAACAATGACAAGCCCAGTCTGATGGGAGCAAATGATGCTGTTGGAGATCTCAGTTGTGGACGCTAAAATTGCATCGGTTGGATGGGTGAGTTTGTGGAGAGCCCTAAAAGTCAAACAGAGATGTTTGAATTTGATGCAGAGACCATAAGGAATCATTTCTGGCAATCTGTCTAAAGGGGTATTTGGGAAGATTAATCTGACAAGAATTTATAAGAGAAATTAGAGAGGGAGAAACTGAGAAATTAGTTTAAAAGGCTCTTATGTAATTCATCCCTCAAGGAGTTTTAAATTTAATTAGAAAATAAAGCAGCAATATGTATTGTAAATATTATTGGCACATGCATGTATCTTCCCTTTAAAATCTTAAAAACATATTTATTTTCTAGCTTGGAGAGGTAATACATCCACGTGGCTCTTAAATCAAAACAATATGAAGAGGTGTACGGTGAACGGTTTTGTTTCCACCTCTGTTCCTATCTGTCCCATTCCCACCTGGCACTCTATGCCTCCCACCACTCCTAACCACTTCCATTATTCCCTTGTGTATGCTTCCATGGTTTCTTTATACTAACACAAGCAAGTATTAATGTATATTCTCGTTTTCCTTTTTTTTTACAAAAGGGTAGCATGATTCTCTGGACTTTGGTTTTCTTACTTAAAAATATATCTTGATGTGATAGATATGTTAATTTACTTCACTATAGTAACCATTTTACTTTATGTATCCCATAATTTCATGTTGTAAACCTCAAATATACATAATAAAATTTATTTTAAAAATAGATCTTGGCCGGGCGCAATTCACGCCTATAGCCTAGCTCTCTGGGAGGCCGAGGTGGGCGGATTGTTTGAGCTCAGGAGTTCGAAACCAGCCTGAGCAAGAGCGAGATCCTGTCTCTACTAAAATTAGAAAGAAATTAATAGGACAACTAAAAATATATAGAAAAAATCAGCCGGGCATGGTGGCGCATGCCTGTAGTCCCAGCTACTCGGGAGGCTGAGGCAGGAGGATTGCTTGAGCTCAGGAGTTTGAGGTTTCTGTGAGCTAGGCTGATGCCACGGCACTCTAGCCCGGGCAACACAGTGAGACTCTGTCTCAAAAAAAAAAAAAAATAGATCTTATAGATTTTTCCATATCTTTCTTCTTGTCAGTTGCATTGCATGACATTATACAGAGAGCCAGCCTCTTATCAATGGACGTGTTTTGCTGTTATAAATGGTGCTACCAAAAAATAACTTTGGGACCTTATATCATTTTGAATGTATACATATGTATCTATAAAGTAAGTTTTCACACATAGGCTCCCTGCATCAAAGTCTGCATGTGTTTATAATTTTAATAGAGATTTCTGAATTGCCCTCTTCAAGGAATTTTCTGTACTAATTTGCATTCCCACCAGCAATATCTGGGATTGCCTGCTTCCCCACAGCCTTGCCAACGCAGTGGGTTACCACTTCGGTGGTTTTCTGGATATTAGGTGAAATCTCTGCACAGCTCTGATTTGCTTTTCTCTTATTATGCATGAGGTTGAGCATCTTGTCCTATGTTTATGGGCTCAGTGAATTTTAAACTCCTTAAGTTAGGGGCTGACTTCATCATTTCTCTATCCTCTCACCAGAACCTTCCCAAATGCTTTGCTACAAAGTTAGATTTTCAGTCAAAATTTGAAAATCCAATAAATGTTTATATGAGTAAGTAGGTAAATGACTGAATAAATGCTCATGCTCTTGCAATCATAAATCTTAAATTATATATGATCCTTCCCTCAAGAAGCATAAAATATGATAAGCTCCCAGTGCAGTTATAGAAGCTGCATAGATATATTTAGAGATTACATGGGGTATTCCAAGAGTGAATAAATTATTTGTGTTAGGCTGAAAAAGTGGAGAATCTTATGTGAAATACCTTATTCATTCCCAGAAAGGTGAAGGATTGGGGAAAGAGGAATCCCATACCTCTTTTCCATGGGTTCTTGTTTAACAAAAGAGTGGTTTTGAGCTGGTATCATTACGTTGTTTTTATAGAACTAACTATTTTCTAGATCAGGAGGAGAAACAAGATAAGGTTATCACACATGGGTTCTTCAGGCTACTTTGAGCCTCATTTTTTCGGAATCCACCCAGAACTCAGTTCCTTCTGGTGGAGCAGACTGGAGTTCGAAGCCTGAGTTTCTTTGCTTCTCTGTTATTTCTATGTGTTTTCACGTCAAAATACCATCAGCCACAAGCAAAGCATCTTTGGTTGTTAGTTTTATGACCTTTATGGTATTCCATTCTCCAGGAGCACATCTGCCCACTGCTTGTTCTATGGCACCTCCAGTCAAAGAGAAGCTACTGCTAGACAGGTGCAGGGAGAGAGCAGTTGTCAGCAAGATCACAGCAGAACTTCCCATAGTGCACTGTTACCTGAAATGACTTTTCTGACAGCTGTGCTCAAACTGAACTGTGGCCCCCAAAGGAAAGCCTACCTCAAAAGAAACATGAAACCCTCCACCTGTTTATGGGGGTACCCTTTCCCCCAGGGAATGAGAACTACCCCGCCAGTCACAGGAAGGCTTAAAGCTGAGCCCAACTCCAAAGATAAAATCCCATCTAGTCCAGGACTGAGTCAGGAGCAACAGCCCACACTAAGGAGCAGAGAGGCAGAAAGGGGGCAGAAAAAGAAGAATGAGAAGGTAGAACCTAAAATTTCAGGTTAGAATCCTGATTCCAGATCCTCTGTGACTGAAAACAATCGTAATGTAACTGTCAGGCACCTAGGAAAATAATGTGAGCGGCGATTCTACTTGATATTTCAAATAGTCCTCTTGATGGAAATTAGCTGTTTAAAATAAGGAGCCTTGCAGACTTTCCATCACTGATTCTTTTTCTTTCTGTTGTTATTTTTGGTGCTTGTGTGTGTGCGTGTGTTTTCAAACGGCGGGTTAAGAAGAAACAACTTTACCATGTGTTCAGCATTTAACAGTCAATTTAGTACATCTGTGTTCATTGTGTCACTTCCTCCCCAGAACGCCCTGGTGAGGTAGGGAGGGTAGTTATTTCCATCTCCACCTCCCACACATTTTGGAGACAGGGAGGAACCAAGCTTAGAGGGGTCAAGTGACTCACCCAAGGTCACACGAGGAGGAGCCAAGACATTGATTTGGACCTTCTGAATCCCGAAATGAGGATCTTTCCAATATTTGTTTCTCAACTCATTGCAAAATTAGTTTAAGTGAAAGAATTCTGGCACTGAGAAGTGCAGGAGAAAAAGCATTATCTTTACTTGCAGACCATGATAAAATTGTTTTTGTAATAATCTGAAGTCACAGCAATCATCCTGGATCCGTACACAAGGATAAATGAGTAATCAACATAGCTGGATGGTTATCATGCCACGAGGTGAATAGGCCAGCTGCAGGACAGTTCACCTGCAACTTAGAGCTGGAACCACTCTATGAAGATTGCCACTTACCCAGAGGTAAGCTCATTATGTCAAAATTCACAAATCACAACATTGCAACACACAGTCCTCACTGGGTATTTACTTAGCACTACCACATACCCACAGTTCCTCTGAAAGAAGTAGAGAAAAAGCTTAAGACCACAGCCCCTTCACAGGAGAAGCTGACAGTTTAGCCCATTTTTTGTTTTGGTGATCTGTTATTACCTCTATGGAAATATTCAAGAGTCTGGCATTCTGACATGAAATGCAAGATTTGTAAAGTATCCTTTATTCATGCAAGTAATGAAGGAAGATTTATTGAGCATTTACTATGTGCTGGTTACCTTAGTTACTGGATACCTTCAATTAAAGAGACCTCTCAACTAAGAAGGAAATTTGCTTTGAGAATAAGTATGTTAACCTCAAATTAGATATCATTATTTTTCCCTACTTAACATTTAGTCACACGTCGTGACTTACATATAGCCAAAGATTTTCAAGTATTTCCAACTCTTAAAAATAACTGCCTCTTTAAACATTTCTTTGACAAAGACCCTCTTCCCAATTGTTACCTATTTTCAGACATTAGCGTTTCTACAGAGACACGTAGAAATAATATGAAGCCTCTGAGGAAGTAACATCTATTTCCTGGATTTTCCAAAGAGCAAGTAAAGAACAGAAGTGGGTGGTATTCTGATGGTCAGAATCATGGTCCTGGATCAAAACTCAAATAAGTTTTCTATAAGAAAAATTTTTTACTGAAAAAGATGTGTCTTGAGTTTTCTACTGTACTCAGGTTACCAAATTAGTCAGTGAAGCTTCTCAAGAGAGGGGAAAATAAAACTAGAAGTCAAGTTAGAGATGAATACACCTAGTGTTATAACCCCACTTTCTAGTTCATTTTTGGCCTATACAGCAAGTAGAGTCATTTATCCTGCGCTGGTGGGGAATGAAGTTTTTCAGATAAGGGAAATTTACAAAAACAAAAAAGCCTGAAGCTTACCACTTTCTTTTTCATTTTACCCAACTTTGATAAACATCATTCTAACAGTCTATTGTATGCTGCTCTGTCAGGGTAAGGAGAGTACAGTATTAGACAACATTTAGTCTCTTCCTAATGACATCGGGCCCTGCTTCCTAAATTTGACATCCACAGTTAGGCAGCCTGGAATCTAGAGAACTCAAAGCTGCTAGACAAAGATGGAGCAGGTCTTTGCGAATCATCCATTAAACCAGAAAGCATATAGGGAAAAAGTATAAACCTCAGTGCTCTTAATTCTGTCATACATGTGCAGAAAAATTAACAAAATCTCACTTTTCTACCTAAATCAATTTTGTATTATTCTTTTTTTCTTTTATTTTTCTTTTTTCGTGAATGCCTAGAATGTAGAATTGTTTTATGCTCAGTAAGTGAAAATGTGCAACATTTTTGTTATCAGAGAATCTGGTGGCATTAGCACTGTCGTTGCATCAAAGCAAAAGGAGAGTGTTGATGTACCAGACAAAGTGTGTGGATCCCACTGGCCTGCTGTAAAAGCAGAAAACCTGGAATGTTTGATTTCTCAACAAGGTCAAGAAAACCAGACAGATACTTTTTTAAAAACTAGACTGTAACATTAGAGTATGTTTGTGTATGTCAGGAATGGGAGGTGAAAGGTACTGTTAGTTGTTTTGGGTTTTGTTTTTGACTTTTTGTTATGCAAAAGCACCACAAATCTGCTTGATTTCCTACTGCAATTAACACTGACCATAGATTTTGTTTATAACATGCAGCTGTGTTTAGTTCCCCATCAATACAAAAGGCAAAAGTACCAACAATCTTTTGGGGTCATTCATCATTTGTCATTTTAAGGGTAACAATTTTTCGAATTATATTTTCACCTGGGGATGTGAAAGTTTCTAGCTAGAGGAGAGGGAAGAAAACAATGCCAGTAATTAAGGAAAAGAACCTGCCATGAAAACTGGGCAGGAACAAATGAGGAGAACCAAGAGAAGGGAATCAGGATTGGTTGTTGGTATCAGAAAGATAAAGCAGCGGTGGTTGACTTCGGAAGAGCAGTGTCAGTGAGGTGCTGAGGACAGAAACCAGACTGCGGTGGGATGGAGGGCGAAGAGTAGTTGAGGAAGAGGAGCCAGGGCACACTGGAAGCTCTTCCAGGAGTTTGCTTGTGAAGGGGAAGAAGATGCAAGTTAGTAGAGGAATGGAGGGTGGGTTTCAGAGAGGGACTTCAGGCTGCTTCTTGCATTACGACACAGAGCTCTCAGACACAGAATAGACTCTAAGAGCTGCAGCTGCTGGGATTCCTCACCTTAATAAAGGGATTTGTTCTGTGAGGTTTAGATTTGGTCAAGGGGCCACACCTGGATATCTGGAGAGCTACATGTGGCCTTGAGGCTGCAGGTTCCCCACCCATGCCAGGATCAGCAACATCAGTGGCTTCATTTAAAAATGGAAAAAGTAGAGGAACATGTATTTACAATTTAATCCACTCCCTATGGTTTCCTTAATGTTTGTTCATTCTTTGGAAAGGCCATATACACATCCCCTCCATGTAGACGCTCAGCAAATAGCTCTTTCAAGACCAAGGTACATGTACAGGGAGAACTTCCTTTTCCTAGAGCTAAGGTAGTTCCACCAGGAGAAATACAAGAGCTTGAGTTATTTAGACTTTTTCTATCCTGAGCCGGTCCTCCAGATGTGCTGGGAGAGGATTTTAATACTCTTTTACCAACCTCCTGATGACATTGAGGGTCAGGACACCCGAGGCCCTTTGGACAAGGCTGCAGCCATCACAGATAAATTTGCTGAACCCACATGGCTTCATGAATGGAGGGCCCATGAAATAACCACAGATAAGTAAAACCCAGGATGTGATGTGTCCAGCTCTGGCCATGTGACCAGTGTCCTTGCCCAGAAAGAGTATAGAAGATCCGTGTGGGCAGCTAGAGAGGGTATGCTCAATCTCATGGGCAGACAGGAGGGCGGCGAGAAGGCTGGGTGTGGGCCTCAAAGGCATAATGGAAAGAAAGGTCAGGGAGTCAGAGAAGAGGGAGCAAACACAGACATGCAGCAAATGCACTGCACCGTGTCCAGTAGAACGTTTCCTAGGAAGAGGTAGGTCCAAGTGCTGGAAAAGCCGCCTCGGGAAGGAACGTGGGGACTATAAAAGATACCAGGGGAAAAGAAGAACAGGAGAAAAGGAAATGAAAACTGAACAGAGGAGTGTCACATTTCTTTTGGCATTTAAAACACTTCCACATTGCATCCTTAAATTTTGCTAAACCAAGGATTGCAACCTTCTGGCAAACTCAAGGCCTTTGCTTTGGCATCCCTGGCCTTATAATATCAAATCATAGCCCAATGTTAAGTTTTATTATTTAAATGAATGAAAAGTTCAAGGGGAAAAAGAGCTCTGCAGTGTTCCATTAAAGGGAAAATCTGATTGCCTTAAAGCACTATGATTAAGGGAGCCCACGTTTAAAAGGGCAGTGGATGGAGCAACATGGACAGTGAGTGCTTGTTACTCCCTTGGAACACATTTGCATGCTGGGAAGGGTGTTCACTTTCACATTTTGCGGGAGCATTAGAAGGCAGATCCTGCTTAGAGGTCTTTTTCCAGCCTGATGGAGTGAACACTTCCCTCCAAATGTTTGATTTACAGGAAATAATGGGAACATCAGTAGTCAGTAGATGGTCATATATTTAGGTGAAAAATGGTACATTATTCCTCTTTCCTGCCCTAAAATATGTTGTTTTCTAAACCTGACTCTGTGAGTGTTAACATCCGCCACATAACCTGGGAAGCATGAAAAAAGCTCCTTGAAGCTCCTTCCTAATCATCATCCTTAGATAGTCTGCAAGACAGTCATCTGGTGGATTCCAATTTGCAATGCTCAGAGAGCAACTCATTAAGATAACACCATCGGATGTTCAGCAATGACCAGTCCATAGTGCTTCTACAGAGAAGTCTGTGACCTTCTGTGTCACAGGCAGGAGCTACCAGGCAGGCATTTGGGTTGCACTTAGCCATATTATATAGCTCAGCCGCCTGTCACACTGTGAGCTGCTGTTATTGCACTGGGCTTTTTACCCATATAAAATTGCTCTTAGGCCTCTGAACTTTGAACTTCAAACCTTGAAGTTCCCTCCTCTGCCTCTTTACCTATTCTTCACTGTGCCCTCTCATCTCAATTCTTGGCCCTTCCCTGTACTCTGCTCTATAATCCACTTTGACCTCTCTGCCACCAGTCTGTGACTGAAGAACATACTTTGTATGATTTTAATCCATTTAAATGCATTAAGGCTGTTTTGTGGTCTAACATATGGTCTATATGGGAAAATGTTTTGTGTGTACTTGAGAAAAATGTGTATTCTGCTGTTGCTGGTTAGACTATTCTATAGAGTCTATTAGATCTAGTTGGTATATAATGTTGTTCAGGTCCTCTGCTTCCTTGTTGATCTTCTTCCTGCTTGTTCTGTCCATTATTGAATGTGGGGTATTGAAATCTCCAAATATTATTCTTGAATCGTCTGTTTCTCTCTTTAATTCTTTTAGTTTCTTTCATCTTTCTTGGAGCTCTGTTAGTTATTTATATGCAATTGCTATATATTCCTGATGGGTTGACCCTTTATCATTATAAAATGTCCCTCTTTATCTCTACTAATTTATTTTGTTTTAAAGTCTATTTTGTCTCATATTAGTATAGCTTCTTTAGCTTTCTTATGGTAACTGTTTGCATGATGTATCTTTTCCATCCTTTTACTTTTGACTAATTTGTGTCTTTGAATGTAAAATATGTCTCTATACCATATAGTTGGGTCTTGGTTTTTTTAAATCCCATCTTACAATCTGTCTTTTAACTGTATTTTTAATTCATTCACATTTAATGTTACTATTAATACAGTTGTATTCATAGCTGCCATTTTACCTTTTGTTTTCTTTTTTTATTTCAGCATATTACAGGAGTACAAATGTTTAGGTTACATATATTGCCTTCGCCCCACCCAAGTCAGAGCTTCAAGCATGTCCATCCCCCAGACGGTGCGCACCACACCCATTAGGTGTGACTATACCCATCCCCTCCTCCCCACCACCTGCCCGATACCCAATGAATGTTACTACTATATGTGCACATAAGTGTTGATCAATTAATACCAATTTGATGGTGAGTACACGTGCTGCTTGTTTTTTCATTCTTGTGATACTTCACTTAGTAGAATGGGCTCCAGCCCTATGCAGGATAATACGAGAGATGCTAGATCACCATTGTTTTTTTGGCTGAGTAGTACTCCGTGGTATACATATACCACATTTTATTAATCCACTCATGTA
>CAUYSK010042218.1:0-50523 GCA_963575035.1 Avahi laniger | reverse complement strand
GTACCTCTCTCTACCTCCCTGAGGTCTGGGTGGGCACAGAAGAGACGCTGCTCTTGGATCCCCACGTCCCTTTCAGGGCGGACCCAGGGTGGCCTGCGGGGACCCCACCCTGCTGACCTCCTAGCTTGGAACACAGGAGTTCAGGCAGAGGAGTCCCCACATCTTGTGTCCAGAACAAGGGCCTGGCCCACAGGGGACACCCCCGGCCAAGCCCCGCCCTGCAGAAGGCCTGTCTCAGAGCCTTCGGCCAGGTCACGCTCGGTTCTCTGAGTCTGAGCTGGTCAGGGAAGAGTCCCATCTTGGAGATCAGGGCCCCGGGGACCTCTGACCCACTGCCTCTGCCTGACATTCCACCACCGGGGCAGATTCTTGTGCCGCAAAGTGCCCAAGGCCCCATGAGAAGCCAACGCCTCCCAGGCTACTCGCGGAGGGGCTGGGGGCTGCGCGTGTGGGTTCCAAGGAGGAGCTGGTTCGCGCTGGTCCTGGGGGGCTCTTCCCAGAGGTCAGGAAGGGCGGGCAGTGGGATTGTGGAGTGTGAAGGCTGATGTCCCCTCCTTGGTGGTGGCCCAGAATGGCAGAGGCAGGATTGCAAATGGTGGAGCAGGTGCTGGGCTCCGGCCCCGGCAGCGTTCCTGGGGCAGTCTCCCTGCCCTCCTGGGCAGAGCAGAGCAGTCGCCGCCTCCTGGCATCATTGCCCTCCAAGGTCACCACCGTCGGTGACCACCACTCCTGACGGGCATCCCTGCCCACCGAGAGTCACACCTGTCAGCACCGTCACTGCCCGCTAGGCCTCACTGCCAGAGGAGGGCCAGCCTTGGCAGTGGTAGCGGCCACTAGGTCTTTGCAGTAACGACCTGGACAAATATAGCAAAAGACCCTGCGAGGACCCCTGCCCACTGCAGGGCCTGGGGGCAGACGAAGCACCAGGGGGAGGCAGGGGAAGGGGCACCTTCCCTCAGGGGGTACCCCGCCTGTGTCTGGCTGAGGACGCAGTGCCCTTAGTTGGTTCTGGGTGAACCCTGGCCCTCCCCCTGCTCAGCTGCAGGCCACTGTCCCTACCCCTGGGCCTTCTGGAGGATACTGGGCTGACCCGTCTGGGCAGAAGTCATGCTCATGGCCAGGATGGGTTGGAAATAGGAAGTGGCCCCCGGTGCCAGGCGAGTGCCTGCCTGCCATGCTTCCCGGGTGTGGGGGCGGCTGCTCCTGGGAAGGGCCTTAGTCACCCGCCAACAGCTGCCGGGAAACCTGTGCCGTCCCCTGGGAAGCACCACCAGCCTCCCCGGCTGGACCCCTGGGGCTGGCCCCCGAACCACACTCCAGGTCCCTGCTGGAGACAGGCCAGGCTTGCCCCTCCAGGGTCCCTGCTGCCCCCCACTCCCGGCTGCCTGACAAGCTGCCTCCACCCCGCCTGGCCTGGGCTTCCTCGCAGACTCCCAGATCTGGGGCACGGAGCTTCCACCTGCGGTGCCCTGGCTCAAGCGCCCTCTGAGCTCCCGCTGTACGCAGGAAAAAGCCTGACACTGGGGCTTTTGGGGGCCTCCTTGGTGCCAACCCGCTGCGATCCCCCATCCTTTCCTGAATCCCCCACCAGCCAAGCTGGTCGTGGACATCCTCCCTCTGTGCCGCACCTGAGACCCCCACAGGGCCAGCCCAGTCGCCCCCCGCCCCGCCAGCCTGCAGGCCCTGAACACGGGCCCCGTGGATGTCCTATCTGAGCCTTGGTCCACCCTGGGCGCCCTGGTGTCTGTTGGGTACCTGTGTGTGCTCTGTGCGGTGCCAGGCCCTGGGCACACAGCGGTAAGCAAGACAGGCTCGTCCCTGACGTTCTGTGAGGAGACAATCAACTAGCGAGCAAATCAGGAAATAGGAGAACTTCAGCTTTTGATATGGGCCATGAAGGACGTAAATCAGAGTGCCGAGGGCGATGGCAGTGACCACGGGGACTTTAGCTAAGGGGGTCAGGGAAGGCTCCCTGGGAGGTGATACTCAAGCCAAGTCTTAAGAGACAAGAAGGAACTGACCAAGTGACTATAAGGGGGAAGAGGGTACCAGGCAGAGGGACAGCCAGTGCAAAGGCCCTGTGGCAGGAACAGGTTTGAAGTGTTTTAGGAACAGACAGGGGCCAGGTGACAGTGGTTCTGAGATGCAGGCCACACCACCACATGGATGGCCTGAGTCTTGCCACAAGTCTGAGTGGCTGGGTGTCTGTCCAGCTCTGATAGAGGAAGGTGCCCTGGATCTCACAGTGCGTGGAGAGTTCCTGCTTCTGGGAACCGAGAGATGGAGGCCTGTGACTTTTCCCACCTCTTCCTGGGAGGACAGACTGGGGATGACATCGAGTGACCCCAGCTTGACTGGACCGTAGCTCACCGATGGCTCACCCGTTGTGCACGGAGCTCGAGGACGACCTACGGGAGCTCCTGGCCCTGTGTCTCAAGCACTGAGATAAGAGTGTCTCAGAGTGGTCCTGGGGGGTGGTAGGCACACGGGCTCTTGGGCCCGTTGCAGCCCTGCCTGAGCGAGGGCAGCTGGGTGCAGCTGAGCTTATGATGACCGGGCAGTGTGCCCTTCCTGGCCACCCACCGGGGAGAGGGAGTGTGCCCTTCCTGGCCACCCACCGGGGAGAGGGAGCCGCAGAACGTTTGCGTGGGAAGCGCAGGTGAGTTTCCGCTGATCCGGGGCTGGGGGCCCGTAGGGAAGGGAAGGTAGAGGCTCACGTGAACATGACCTAAGAGGTCGCCCCGGCTGAGGGCTCAGGGGAAACACACAGAAGCGGTGACCTCTGAGTTGGTGCGAGCAACGGGTCAGGTGGGCATGCAGGGACAGTGTGGCTATTCCCAGAAGCCGAGTGGCTCCAAGGCTGAAGGGGTCGCTCGTGGCCCCTGACCCCCACCCCCCCGACCTGGTCAGAACCGGCCGCAGAGCTGGCTTGCGTGGGTTCTCTTGCCACCCGCCTCCCTCCTCCCGGAAACACAGCTGGGTTTCCCAGCTTGGCTTTCACCGCTTTGCTGTCTCAGTGCCCGTCCGAAGTGAAGCCGCCCCCAAAGCCACCGCGACCCGCCGCAGGACCGTCAGCGCCGTGTTCCCGCCGCAGACCCGGCTTCGCACCCCAATTCTCTATTTCGCTGCGTTTCGTTCAGTATGGGATTCTTCATGGAAAGCGATTTTCATCAGCACCTAGAAGATACCAGCAGAAGATATTGTCTTCTGACGCCCAGTGACGAGAAGTCCGTGGTCAGGCAAATTGTCATTCCTTGGTGGTGCTCGCTTCTTTCCGGTACTTGACAGACGATATTTTTGTCTTTAATGCTCTTCCGTTTTACTGTGGTGAGCATTTGCTCTTAATTTATCTTCCTTAGGACTCAGGGAAGACTCCGTCCCTGGTTCTGGAAATTTCTCAACCACGAGATCTCGAATTTCTCTAGTTTTCACTTTCTGGAATTTCTATTGTATGTGGGTTGGCCCTTCTCATTCTAATCTCCGAGAGCCTCAGACTCTCATATTTTCCTCGTTTTTATATCCCAGTGCTGCCTTTCATGGACTCTCCCCAGACGTGCTTTCCAGTTTTCTAATCCCCCCTCCAGCCACAGCTCCTTTGCTACAGAGCCCATCCTCTGAGCTTTTATTTTATACTCCAGTGACTGCTTTTGAAGGACTATTTGATTTCTTTTGAAATCTACCTGTTATTTTAAACATTTTCATTGTATTTCCCACTCCTTTTTCTATCTTCTTAACGATTTTAAGTAGGCTTATTAGGTGGTCTTTTTCACAGTATTCTAATATCTGGAGAGCTGAGGTCTCCCGCTGACATAGAGGCTTGCTTTTTTGGGTCACTCGTCGTTCCTTTTTATTGTGAGCCCGTCTTCATCAGGGGCTGTTTTTTTCTGCGATAAGCGTGTGGGCTGTGAAGGTTTCCACACGGGGGCTGGAAGTAAGTACGTTTCCTGCATGGCGCTGTATCAATGTCTACCTGAATATCTAGACTTGGATTCTAGAACCACTGGCCCGTGTGAATGTGGACCCGCCTCTATTTATGGCTCAGGCCAGGGTTTTGGTTTCTTGAAGGTGACTTTTTCCTGCCGTTGTCCCAGGAGAACGGACACCCTCCTTACTGCCTTCTAGGGTCAGCTCTCCAAGTCCGTTTTGTACGGAGCAGCGCCTCCCGCTCTGCGCCTTACAGAAGGGGGTTGGTTCTAGCTCACCGCCTCGGGGAGTCCGGGACACGTCTCCTGGCCCGTGTTCTGCCTGGTTCTGAAGCTCTTCCTGGTCCTTCTGGCCCGAGGCCCTAACTGAGTGCCCTGCGGCCCCCGGGGGGACTCCGGTTGTGCTACGCAGTACAGCTCCTCCGTCTTCCCTCGAATGAAACCTCCCGGCTTCCCCACCCCTCCCCCTCCCAGTCAGCTCAGGGGGTCCCCTCTGTGGCTCCAGGCTCTGTGACATAGCTGTGCTCAGAGCCGCCGAGGGGGCCCGATGGCACAGACCCTTGAGGCAAGCACACCCTCAACTCCCGAGAACCCCAGATCCAGGCCAGTTAGTCTCTTCAGGGCATGACTCTTTAGCACAAAATTGAACAATAGGCCCTTCAGCACCTGGAGCTTTCTAGCCATGGAAGCCCAGGCTCGGCCTTTTGATACACCTAGATCAGTGGTTCTTGACCTAGGACAATCCGGTCCTCCCAAGGGACATCTGGCAACGTCTGGAGACTTTTTCTTTTTTGAGCCAGAGTCTCACTCTGTCGCCCTGGGTAGAGTGCAGTGGTGCCATTATAGCTCACTGTAGCCTCAAACTCCTGGGCTCAAGTGATCCTCCTGCCTCAGCCTCTTGAGTAGCTGGGACTACAGGTGTGTGACATGACACCCAGCTAATTTTTCTATTTTTAGTAGAGACGGGGTCTCACTCTTACTCAGTCTGGTCTTGAACTCCTGAGCTCAAGCAATCTCCCGTCTCAGCCTCCCAGAGTGGTGGGATCACAGGTGTGAGCCACGGCGCCCGGCCTGGAGATGTTTCTGATTGTCGTGATTGGTGATGGGAAGAATGTGGCTGGCATCTAGCAGATATAGGCCAGGGATCAGTCCAAACGACGCAGAATTCTCTAGCCCAAATGTCGGTGCTAGTGCTGTACGGAAGCCCTGATAGCTGCTTCTTCACCTTCTTGCGAGGGGTCCGGAATTGCCGGGGGCCGAGCCCTATGTCTGCTCTGGGTAGAGGCGTAGAGGAGGCTGAGGCCCTGATCCCAGGGTGTTCCCTGCTGCTGGGACAGCGTCCCCAGGACCCGTCCCAGGCGGAGAGTGGGTGTGGAGGGCGGGTGACTGTCATCGGACCCAGAGGACACGAGATGTCCCGACTGCTCCTAGCCGGCATGCAGAGCCTCATCTGTGGGCAGGTTGCATTCCACACCCCTCCCCACCTGCCCACGAGGCCTCCTGCTCACCCCTTCCCCAGCGCGACCCCTCAGGCACGCGCCGGCCACACGCGCCCCTGTGATGCGGTGGCCAGGCCCCGTATGATGTGGGGAACGGGCGTGTGGTCGTTGGAGTGAGCCGGGCCCTCCTGGTGTGGGGGTGAGGACATATCTCTGGTGCCATCTTTCCTGTTCTGATGAATAACTGATCTGTGGTTGAGGCAAGAAGGTCACCTCTGCCCAGGGAAGCTCAGGAACAAACCACTTGTGACCGGTGGGAAGAGCCCAGGGTGGGGGCAGCGGGAAGTCTGCCTTCCCTGGCCACCGGGCTGCCGGGGGCAGATTTCAGAAAAGGGAAGTGCTGAGCTGGGGCAGCGCTTCCTGTGGTCGCGGCAGGCAGGGCATCGGGGCGGGCACGGCAAATCAGAGGGGTGGCCGTCCTCCCGGAGCAGGCGAGGGCAGCCTTCCTGGTCCGCAGGCCTGGGGCGGGGGCCTGGCTAGGCACAGGCCGCTGTTGACCTTCGGCAGCTGGGCTGGAGCCCTGAGGGACGGAGGGATTTGCTAAAACGTCAGC
Source organism: Avahi laniger (assembly GCA_963575035.1). Taxonomy (NCBI): domain Eukaryota; kingdom Metazoa; phylum Chordata; class Mammalia; order Primates; family Indriidae; genus Avahi; species Avahi laniger. The sequence continues at coordinate 44,548 of CAUYSK010042218.1, read as the reverse complement.
GGGATGGCAGAGCCCGTCTTGGGAACCTTCAGAGTGAATCCCTCCCCGTCTGGGCTTTGTGAGCTGCCCCTTGGCACCTGCTCACCGAATTCCCTCCCCAGAGGCATCTGCTGCTGCCCCCGCCCCTCTGGAAAGCCCGGAGCCCCTGCCCTGGCTGCTGGGGACCCTCTGTCTCCTCCAGGAAAGGCCTGAGCCAGGGGCCTGTGCCAGCCGAGGCTTCCCTGCTCCTGACGCCCCCCGGGCAGGCAGTGCCACCACCCCCAACTCCCCCGTCTGTTGCTGGGGGTGGGGACTGGTGCAGGGCCCGGGGGCGCGGGAGGTGGCCAGGGCTCTGCAGTTCCTGGAGCCCCTTCCATCCCTGATTAAACTCTGAGCGTCACCAGCGTGACCCAGACTCTGACCCGGGGAGTGCTGGGCCTGGGAGGGAATGGAGGGGCCTGGCTCCTTGCTCACTGTGGGGCGCCCTCCCCACCCCCATCCCTCACCCCCATTGCTGCACCCATTCCCGCTGCCTCCTGGTACACTGGTAATGCACAGATGGCTCCCACCCACCTCGGCTGTCCTGCCTCGCCAGACCCCACCAGGATACACGTGGACCCTGGTGGCTGCTCCGTCCTGGCTGAGCCCTCCGCCCGGCCAGCCCCGTGCACAGGAAGCTCCCTCAGCCCCACCCTGCCGTGCCCAGCCCCCAGCCCCAGCCTGCTCCCCCTGAGGCCCTGCGGGCTGGGGCTCCCTGGGCCGGCCAGGGATGTGTATGGGGGGCACCGAGGCCACTGCCCGGACCCCTCGTCTCAGCTGGGGCCCGTGCTTGGGATGGGTCAAGTCCGCAAGATCATCACCCTGCCCTGACCCACAGAGTCCCAGCCACGTGGGCCGTGCTGGGGAGGGCCAGGCCAGCTGCCCCCGCCCTTGGGCTCTGTCTCCCTCTTGATCTGTAGTCGCTTCTCTCTCTCTGTCATCTCTCTGTCTCTTCTCTCTGTTTTTCTGGGTTTTTCTCTCTTTAATATGCCCCCAGCCCCGCTCCGTATATATTTAAGCATCTGTCAGTCTGTCCCTGCTGCTTTCCCAGGTCTCCGTCCACCTGCCCTGGCCTCAGCGGTTCATGTGTCTTCCTGCCTCATCTTCATTCTTCCTTTCACATCCTGTCTTCCCTCCCTCCCTCTTCTCCCGCCTTCCATTCTCATTCTCTCCCTCCGTGCTCTGCCCCGATCCCCGGCCCCCTCGGCCTCCGCTGTCCTGAGCCCCCCAAGCGCGGTGGCTGCAGCCCCGTTGGGACCCGCCGGGGCATTTCTTGGTGGCCCGACTACGGGCCCTCGTGCTGTTATCGGTTGTAAATGAATCAGAGATTAGGAAACGGGGGGTAGGTGGGGTGTTATCACCCAGTGCACGCGGGGCTCTCCGCTAATCTCTGGCGGCCCTGGGTTCGAGAGGAAATGCAGTTGCAACACCGAGCCCTTCTTACCGGCACTGTCGCGTCCGCGGCGAGGCTGTGGGGGACACAGCAGGAGGCTGGAGAGGAGGGGGAGAGGGCCGAGGGCTGGCCAGAGTCCCCTGTAGGCGTGTGCGCAGCCACGCGAGCACACGCACACTCGCGCACCTGCATGCACACCGGCGCGCGTACACGCACGCACACAGAGAGCCTCCTCGGCCCTCACACACCTCGCCGCCACCACATGTGTGGCGCCCCAGCCTTCCGCTGCCTTTGCGCGTCTGTGCCTGTCCACAGGTCCCCGTGCCGCGCCACGTCCCGGCCACGTTGCTCCTCCCTGGATGGCTGCTGCGGCCCCGTCTGGGGCCTCCACAGTGCATTCTCCTCTTAGCAGGCGCCTTGGCTCTACTAAATGGCCACGTGGCCGTGCCACTTTCCAGTGTAAGCTTCCCACTGTTCCAGGAATCGGAGATCGTAGTCACCGTGGCCTCCAGGCCTGTGCGTCCAGCCCCTCCCCCCATGCTCCTTGGCCGTCTTAGCTCCCACCACCCAGGCAGCCCCGGCTTCTGCACGTCCTCCCTCTGCCTGGGAGGATCTCCTCCACCACCCACCCGGCCAACTCCCGGGCATCCCAGGCCACTCGGCTTCGGAGTCATTTCCCCAGAGTGTCCAGGGACCCCAAGTGCCAATCCACATCAGGTCTTTTGTCTCTGTCTTCAAGGCACGGGGTCCCCTGTCACCATCATGCCTACACTGTTGCAGGTGTAATTCCTGTTTCCTGCCCACCTCCTGCCGGACCGTGGGCATGACGGGCAGGGACCGCGCCCTCCACTGTCCGTCCGCTCTGTCAGGGCCTGGCCACACCAGACAGTGGCTGAGTGAACAGATATGTATATACATGTCACCCAGAGATACGTACCTAGGCCCAGGCCCCCACACATAAACAGGCACCCTCCAACGGTGCACAGAAACTCCCACGTTGACGGACACTCAGCCGCGTAAACGTGGGCGTGTAAACCAAAGTGCCAGAGAGGCACATCACTTTTTAAAAATTTTTATTTATTTTTATTTATTTATTTTTGAGACAGGGTCTCACCCTATTGCCCGGGGTAGAGTGCAGTGGTGTGATCACAGCTCACAGCAGCCTCAAATGCCCGGGCTCAAGCAATCCTCCTACCTCAGCCTCCCGAGTAGCTGGGACTTCAGGTGCAACACCACGCCCGGCTAATTTTTCTAGTTTTGGTAGAGATGGGGTCTTGCTGTGTTGCTCAGGATGGTCTCGAATTCCTGGCCTCAAGCAGTCCTCCCTTCTCGGCCTCCCAACGTGCTGGGATTGCAGGTGCAAGCCACTGCACCCGGCCTAGAGGGGCACATCGTGACTGACACACATGTGCCCACTGTTTTCTATATACTCTCAGGCCCACTGCATCTCATCGGTGGGTGGGGGACTCCAAACCTGCACTCCAGTGAGATGCCCCCAGCTGTGTGGGCCTCCTGGGCTCTGTTGCCCTGGCCTTGGCTTAGGGGACAATTCCTAGGTGACAGGCCTCCCAGGCAGGCTTCTCTGGGCCCCATCGGTGGTCCTGCAGTGTTACTATTTCCAAGTGGCTTTCACGCCAACGTATAACATCATGCCTGATACCGGCCAGTACCACGGTTAGCATAGGAAGCGCAGAATGAATCACCTCTGATGTGGCTTCGCTCACCTCTGAGCGCTGCACACGCTTGGCGAGAGCCGCCTTCTGCTGTAGTGTGGCCCTGGCCCAGAGAGAACCAGCACCACGTGTGCACAGCACCAACCTGGTGGGGAGACGCCAGGTGATGCCTCCCTGACCTTTTTTACAAACAGAGGGGCATTTCCATGGTAACTCTCCTTCTGACCCTCCATCAGCCAGACGCCATCTTGCCCCTGCAAGGGTGGCCCAGAATTCTCCCTCCGCGGTGGTGGCCCCTGCAGGTTTCCCGGTTGCTCTCTCGTGATTTCCGCTTTTCTTTGTAAGGCCTGGGCCTCGCCCCTTCTCCAAGGCGCAGAAGGGAGCCGGGAGCTCGAGGCAGACGCAGGAGGGGCATCTGCAGCACCCGAGGGTCCGGGCACTTGGGGTTTTCTTGTCCCCCGGGGGTGCTGGCAGCTGGCCTGGCTGATCTTGGATGGAAATACTGAATACTCCTCGGCTGGTGTTAGAAACACGAGAACAGAGCTGGGAAAATCGGCCGTTTTTGTGGTTTGGGGGTTTGATGCAAGTTTCACAACTGATCTCCCAAGAACACGGTCCGGTCAGGCGCGCTCCCCGGCCAGGGGCCCGCTTCCCTGCTGACTGCGCGCTGACCGCCTGCCTGCGGGGCCCGGAGGGGGCTCCGCTCCCCTGCCCCACCCGGCTCCCCGCTCTCCTTCTTTGGGGGATAGCCTTGAGGGGCTGAGAAGATGGAGCCATCTGGGGGTTCTTGTGGTTTCCGCCTCGTCCTTCAGCCTGGGGAAGGTTGACCAGCTGACAGCCCTCGCTTCCATCCTGGAAGCTTGCTCAGATGCCTCTGGGGTAGCTGTATCCTTAAATTCTTCATTTTGGGGGACAAAGGGCCAAGGAGTCTTTTGTTGCCATAACCTTGGGCTGGGGCTGACTAGTGGGAAGTCCTGGAGCAACCAGAGCTGGGGGCTCAGGGACAGAGGAGGGACTCCAGGAGGCGCACACCTCGCACACCCAGCCCGCCCTGGGTCCCCAGAGCCGCCGCCCATGCAGACAGCTGGGCCAGGAAGGGGGTCCTCAAGACCCAGCCCTGCCCCGCAAGTGGCCTGGCCCCCACGCCTGTCCTTCCACCCTGGGAAGTCCCAAGCAGTCTCAGGCCAGCTGGGGCAGAACTGAAATTGGTGACATGTGCCTCTCCGGCCCCTGGCTCCCGCCCACTCACCCCCAGAGTCTCCCTGCAGGAGCCTCCAAGCGCAGGGAGGAAGAGCCGGCAGACGCTCGTCCCGAGTGGGCGCCGCTTGCGTGCCTTCCGCACCGTGGTCCGGCCCCGCCCGGCCTGTGAGCTGGCAGCCTCCCCACATCCAGTGGGGGGAGCGACATTCTGGACCTCGACGTCCCTCTGTTCAGGGACACGACAGGCTGGGGCCCCAGCGTGTTGCTCAGACACTCCATCTCTCATCCCACGTAGCAGGAGGGGGATAAGGCACCAGGTGGGGACGCTCCTGGCTGAGGACAGAGCGAGGCAGGGGGCCTGTAGGACAAAGTCTGGCCTCTGTTGAGGAAGCAGGGCCGTCCTGAGTGCAGTTACCAAAGGAGGGTGGGGGCTGGGGACCCCCAGGTCCTGCAGGGCAGCTGGGCAAACGGCCCGGGACGCCAGAATCCAACAGACGGCCACACAGCCTCCCCGCCGGGGAGCTGGGCACGGCGGGTGGAGGAGAGTCAGCCCAGCCCTGCAGAGAGCCCTGCACAGCCGCACCCGGGGCCAGGGAGAGGTGCGTGGCCAGACACAGATATGCGGGTGGGCAGGAAGGTTCTAGCAGGCCCACGGAGCCCTCCCAGTGAGAACCAGCTAAGCCCGGACAATTGAACACACCTGGGGGCACAGTTAGCCGGCGTCCGAGTCTGCCCTTCAGGTGGGCAGAGCTGGGCACGGACAAGGCCCACAGCATTGCACTGGACAGAGAGACCAGACGGGGCTGCTGGTGTGGGGCCCAGGAAGCTGGGGTGTTTGGGGTGCATCTGCCGGGCGCCTGTGTCCCCCTTCCCGTTCCCTATCCATACACCCCCTCCCAGCTTCCTGTTTCTGTTTTGGGGCTGCAGGAACTTCCTCTTCTCATCACGGATCAAAATGGCGTCTTGGTCTCAGCCGGAGGCCAGTGGGGGCTTGTCACCCCAGCCCAAGGGACATCCACAGGGGGAAGGGGCTCTGATCCTGGCGGGGGGGCAGCATCTGCTGGAGAGTGAGCTGTGGCCCTGCCCCAGGAGGCTTCCCCGCCTCCTCGGAGGGAGCTGCTAGTGTGAGCACCTGCCCAAGGCCATGGTGGGCCTGGGTCTTGATGGAGTGACCTTGAGCAGTCACTGTGTCCCCTGTCCCCTTCTTGCCTCACAGGGGAGACCCAAAGGACCGCTCACCCGCCCCTTCTTCCTGCTTCCTCCCAAGAGCACTGGCACATGGCACAGGCCTGCGTGGCCCGCACCATGTCGGTCCACGTGTGTGTCTCACACACACACACACACGCACACACACACACACACACACGCATGCACACACCCTGAGGCTGTGGATGCCTCGATGCCCCCACCCCCGGGAGCAGAGCTGCAGCTTCCTGGACGCCGAGGCCATAGAGGCCTTGCCTGGCCTGGGGAACGCAGGCCTTGGTGAGTGTGTGCTTGTGCGTATGGGATTGTGTGGGTTCTGCATGAGCGTGAGTGTGTGTCTCTCTGGGCAAGCGTGCATCTGTGCTGAGCTGGGCTCCGTCAGGTTCCTGGGCCTTCAGGGGGCCCCAGGTGAGGGCGTGGGGGTCACCGTCTGCACAGGGCCCAGGGCATGGGCGGCAGGCGTGGGCCAGGGAGGGTACATGTGGCAGTTCTCAAGCTGCCACCTTGGAGGCAACTTTGATCCGCTGGAGTCATGACGCCCATAGGAGAGGCAGCCCCAGCCAGGCCGGGCACCCCGTGAGCACCCTGGGCCTCGGGCGGGATGTGGGGGTGCAGGCAGGAGGGCTGCTGAAAGCAAAACCCTGGCTCCTCTTCCTGCTGGTCCAGCCGGCCTGGGATGGAGCTGGGGAACGAGATGCTTCCTCCCAGGGGCTGGGCCTGGTCAAGGTCAGGACAGTGCCTGGGAAACTCCTGCTGCCTGCTGATGCTGCCGTCCAGGACTTACTGAGCACTTACTATGTGCTGGGCACTTGGCCCCGACGGCCTCTGTTCCTGCCTGTGACTGTTACTGTCACTTACGGTGAGTTCCAGATGGCCAACGGTTAGAAGGTTGTGGAGCCAGGACCCCAAGTCCTGGCATGTGTCCCTACAGTGGCCACACTGTAGGGACACATGCCAGCCTCTGGGCCTGCCTGCCTCCCTCCCCAGGGTCTGCCCCACTTTGTGTGGAACCCACCAAGCCTGGGGTCACCTGGTCCCCGCACCTGGCATGGCGCTGAGCTCATGCCCCCGTTAGCACCGAGGGGAGGTGGTGAAACAAACACTCCCGACTGTTTACACCAAGGTCTTGGGGCCATGATTAAGCCTCCCCAAACCAGCCCTTATCAGCCAGGTATCTCGAGCAGTCTCCAAGGGGAAACATCCCGGAGCATCTAAGGAAGGAAAGTTGGACAGGTTTGAAGACTTTTTAAAGAATAGGCTTTTGTTGCCAGCTCCACGCCTGTGGCAGCCTGCCTTGTCTCTGGACGCCAGCGGCTGCCGGGGGCCAGGGGCAGGACCAGACGGCCCCAGCCGTGGCGCCCCCACCCTGCTGGGCTGAACCCCCAGGCCCCCGCCCACCAGCCGGCCCCACCGATTCTGGCAGCGCTGCCAGCTGCGGGCAGGGCCCCAGGAGTGGGTCCGGAGGGCGCCCCCTCCCCTCCCTCGGTGCCCCACCTCGCCCTGCCAGATGCTGACATCTGCTGTCGGCGGGCACCAGTGCCAGCTGGAGCCAGTCCTGGTGGGGCTGGTGATGAAGGGTGACTTCTGATTGCCCAAAGCCCCCGTTACCTGGCTCCCCCTCCGGGTTTGGGCCTGACACTCCCTCTCTGCCTCTGTGCCTTGCTAAAGCTGTTCCCTCCACCCACAATGCTTCCCCCGGCAAATTTCTACTTATATTTTAAGACCTCGCTTGGGCATCACTCCCTCTGTGGGCCGCCTGTGCATTCTGGTCAGGTTCCCCGTCCCTCCTCTGTGCCCCTCCAGCTGGATGATCTCCGTGCCCGGAGTGGGTGTTCCTCAAGGGCAGGCTTTGGGGATGAGGCACAGAATAAGTGCTCAGTTCCCATTTACTGGTGTAAAGGAAGCATGAGCAGGGAACGGCCATGTTGCCCAGCTGCAAACCGTAAACCTGGAGTCCTCACGGCCATTCTCCGAGGGCCGTGCCGTTTGCCCCGCGGCGCACATGGGACACAGCGTGGGAGGAGAGGTGACTTGCCCACGGCCAGGTGGATAGTGGGTGGAAGGTCTGGGGCAGAGGGCGGCAAACATTCTCTGCAAAGGGCTGTGTGATCACTACTGCAATCATTCACCCTCCACTGCAGGCAAAGTCAGCCGTAGACAGTAAATGAATGAATGTGGTCGTGTTCCAATAAAACTTTATTCGTGGATGCTGAAATGTGAATTTCATATCATTTTCATGTCTCATGAAATATTCTTCTTCTTTAAACTGTTTCCAGCCTGGGCAGCAGGCCAGATTTGGCCGGGGGGCTGCAGTTGGCTAATCCCTGGTGCAGGGTGAGAGCCAGGTACAGGTTTCCCCACCTTCTCCCAGCCCAGTCGGCCCTCCGCCAGGGCCCCAGCGGCTGCATGGAGCAGGGAAGCAGACACATTCCACCGCAAACGTCGTGCAGGTTCGAAAATGAAGGGAGCAAACCGATGAGTGAACTAACTAGCCTGCTGTCTAACCAGCTAACCAGTTAACTAACCTTGTCTCCAAGGTTCAGAGCTACGCCTTGCCTATTTCTGGGCTGCTTGAGACCTGAGCGACCCCTTGTCCTCTGACCTATCCCAGAGACCCCTGGCCAGGCCTGGCATCAACCCCTCAGCCTGCCCAGGGTGGTGGGAACCTCGGGATGAGTTCGCTGAGTGTCTGGAAGCTGCTCATGGCCACTCATGACTGAGAGGGGACCTGGCTGTCCCCTGGGCACAGGGAAGGACCGTTCAGGCAGACAGAGGAGACAGTCCAGGCGGTGGAATGTTCTAGACATAGGAACAGAGGCAGGCGCTTGGCAGAATGCAGGCCCCTGTAAATTCAGGAGGCTAGATACAGGGCTAGGAGCAGCCAGTGCAGAGCCAAACCCGCCAGGAACAAAGAGTGTAAGCCAGGAGGACCCCAAGAGGCCCCACATTCCCCTCATAAGTCTGCCCCGGGCCTGGCGCATGGCCGTTCCTATTTCAGACTCATGTGTTTGGGTTTGTCACTGCCCTCTCTTGGTCATTCAGTCACTCAACAAACACCGGTAGACCACCAACAACCTGCCAGACAGGCCCTTCCAAGCTGAGAATGAGACAGACATGGTCCTTGCCCTTATGGAGCTGGCAATCCAGGAGGGCCTGCCAGGGGAGGTGGCAGAAGAACCCAAGAGAGCCTCCAGGAGGAAAAGGGCCAGCCAAGGGAAGACCCAGAGGGAGCCCAGTGCAAAATCCCAGAGGCAAGAGCAGCTGCTTGAGGGATAGAATGGAGCCACCATGGCGGAGGTGTGGGGAGGGTGGCCAGGCCACACAGGACCTTGCAGGATGCAGGGACAGCAGCGGGTATAAGGGCCTGGAAAAGCTTTGGGGGCCAGGCCGGGAACATGGTCTGCCTGACGTTTGCAAAGATCCCTGCCTGCTGTGCGAGCAGCCAGGGTGGCATGGGAGGCTGTCCCTGTCCTTGCAGGGGGGCTGGTGTGTGAGCCGGAGCGTGGTGGGCGGGTGTTGAGGGCGGGGTCTCCTGCTGGAGCGGGCGGGGAAGGCAGGGCAGGACGTGGGTGGTGGGCAGGCCCCGAGACTGCTGCTCTTGGCCTGGCTCTGGCGCTGGCTTGGCGTGCGGCCACGGGGCAGCCATGTGTGGGCACGTCCTGGCGCTGCCAGCCCGCCGCCCCAGAGACGGGAGCCACGGCAGGCTGGCTCACCTGGGCCCAGCTCGCATGCGGTGGACGCGAGCCAGGAAGAAGAGGCGGGTCGCAGGGTGGCAGGAACCCACTGGGCCCTGCAGCCAGCCCAGAGGACAGAGCCCCCCTGCCAGGCCCTCGCTCCTTCGTCCATCTGCCGTGGAGCGGCCTGCGGTGAGCCAGACACGGCTCCAGGGTCCACGAGCATCGGCGTCTGGTCCAGGGCCAACCCTGAGACGGGCATCCCTCCCACCGCAGGGTCCTGGGCACCCTCCAGCCCCAGCCCAGGCCGGGCCAGGCTCGGAGGGGTGTCCGATGCTGCCTCTCCCCCAGTGGCGCCAGGACACCAAAGACAGAACCTGGGGTGAGGTTCAAGTGCTCAGTCCTGGTCTAAGACTTCCTGGGGGAGCCAGAGGGTAGGCTCCTGGGGGCCGCGTGGCTGGTGTCTGCGAGGGAGGCCAGCAACCACGCGGGGCCGCCGGGAAGGAGAGCAGGGCAGAGTGCGTGTGTGGGCGGGTTTGTGTGTGTGTCCCTGCGTGTACACGAGTCTCCGTGTGTGTTTGTCTGTGGGGGGCATGGCTTACGCAGGCCTGGGCTGTGCGAAGGTGCCCGGGAGCAAGAAGGCTGTGCGCATGTGTGTGCACTTGTGTGACTCCAAGTGTATGCACGTGTATGCACCTTGGTGCAGATCTGCCTGTGGGTCTACACAGGTGTGTGCACATCTGCGAGAGTGCCTATGTGTGTCTGTGCAGTACACACGTGACCACAAGTGCGTGTAATCAAGTTTCCGCGTGCACACGTGTGTGCGTTCCTGTGCGCGTGGGAGGACGCAGCTCGCTCTGGCCTGCGCGGCTGGGGCCTGTTTTCCTGCTCTGCCGCCCTCCTCTCCGCAGGTGTTGACTCAGGGAGGGACAGGCGGCCTCGGTTCAGGATTTCCTCGTCAGGCGGAAGTGGTGCTTTGGGAAGGGGACAATTGTCTCCTGGAGTGGACGCCGGAGGCCTGGACCGTGCAGCGCTCCGTGGTGCGGCGCCCAAGGCCTCGGCCGGGCTTTCACGGGGGGTCCCAGAAAGCCTTTGCTCCCAAGGTGGCCCACGGGACATGCCCGGAGGCCTTTCCTGATGCTCCCCCACCAGGTGGGGGGCTCTGGACCTGGACACCACTTTTGCTACATGGAGGCAGGGACAGTACCCTCAGATGGTGCTCCATGAGCATGGTGGGGGGGACACAAATACCCCCAGGCACTGGCTGCCCCAGGTCCCCCTCCCCACTGGGCAGCTTTACCCCTTCACGGCTCCATCCCTCTGAGGGGCAATAAATTGAGGCGAAACTCCTCGAGGCTGACAGTCTATGAATCTAACGGTCAGTAAAAGTCCCAGGGGGGCTCTGCCATGCAGGGGGACTGTCCGGGCCGGGGACAGGAGCATTGGCCTCACCGGAAGCTCATGAGAAATGCAGAGTCCCGGGCGGCTCCAACCTGCTGAGTCAACATCTGCCCCCTAACAAGGTCCCTCAGGCACCGATGTCACCTGGGGCCCAGGGATAGCAGCCACTTGCTGTGTATTTGGCGAGGCTGCCCTGGGGTGGGAGGACAGGAGGGGTGGGGGGGCCAGCACTGCCACCAGATCCTTGCCCCCAGCCTGGCGGTGAGAGCCTAATCTGTAGGACAAAGCAGCATTTGCGCCTGAAAGCTGCTGATGAGCTGCGGCTCCTCCGTCAGCACCGGCTCCTGGGAGAGGGAGACGCTCCAGAGCCGCCTGTCCTGGCTGCGGGGAGTGGAGCAGACACAGCCCGGTGCACGGAGCTCAGCCGGAGCAGGGCGGGCACATGCAGCGGCCCCCCGGGAGGTCCCCAGAGAACCTGTAGGCCCAGATGCCTCGAGCACAGGCCTAGGATGCTGTCTCCTGCGGATACAACCCCAGCCCCGCACGCTGCCACCGAACCTGCCCCTGCCAGTGACACAGGCATCACCCGAGGCCTCCACCCGCCAGGACCCTCCTCCTGTCACCACTGCTCCTCCTGTCATCCCCAGCCTGCCAGTGGGACGTCCCAGAAGCTGGGCCACTGGAGGCCAAGTCTCGGGCCCTGTTTTGCTTGCCTTGGTGCCCTTGGGATCCTGGCACAGGCCTGCCCTGAGTTGGGGGTGGGTGAGTCCCCAGGGGCTGCAGAGCTGGCGCCTTCTGAAGCCCCCCTTGTGCAGGGCGGCAGGGGGGGCGGCGCCTGGGCTCCGGGCTCTGGCCCACACCACACTGGGCAGCCACCAGCCGGGCTGGCCGGGCGGCCGTTAATGATCAACCCGGGGCCTGGGCCTTGACCTCATGGGCCTCCGAGTAAACAGGCCTTGCCGGCCCAGCGTCCGCAGCCTGCCGGAGCCCGCCGGGCCCCTCACGGCCTCGCCGCCCCTTGACCTCTCCTGCCCTCGTGGTCCCAGCCTCCCTCCCCCAGCTCGGCACCTTGGGCCCTCAGGAGCCACCGAGGGCTCTGCATGTGGGGAACGTGGGTGGGGACAGGCTGAGGCTCACTGACAGGGGACAGGCGTGAATGTTCACGTTTGCACGTGTGCACACACTCTGTGCCCACTCTGTGCCCACTCGGGGAGCACTCAGAGCCCCCTGCCACTGCAAGTGAGTGGTCAGGGGCCCCTGGTGAGTCAGGCCCTCCTTCCACCTGTGTCTGTGTGGCTGCTGGGGGCCCAAGGACCAGCTGGGACGACCCAGGCTCCCGTTGGGGGCTGGCACCAGGGGTCTGGGCTCTGGGAAGCGCCTGGTTCGGGCTCCCAGGCTGCCTTGCTGACTCTGGGCAGTCGAGGGTCCTAGGTGCAGATGGTGTCAGACACACTGCACACACCACGTGCACACGTGGACACGCACACGCATGTAGACACGTCACTTGCAGACGCAGCTGTCCTGTGTGAGCCCTTGGGGGCAGGGCAGGTGGGGGCCTCCGTGTGGGCAGAGGGTAAGTGAGGGCAGCGAACAGGCAGGGCCAGAGGCGGCCCCGGTCCTGGGGAAGGCTCTTTGGCAGCGGTGGCGCCAGCTGGACCAGGTGTCTGGGGATGACCCTGGGTGCTGCTGTGTGTGCCTCGTCCTCCCTGGCTGCTCCCGTTTCTCTCCCTGCCTTTGGCCTCTGCCTGTCTCAGCCCCTCCCGTTCCGGGCTCTCAGCTGCTGCCACTTTCTGCCTCCCTGAGGGGCGGCCCAGGAGCCCGCCTGCCCTCGGTGCTGGCCCTGCCCTGCTTGCTCTCGCTGGCCAGAGCCCACTTGCCCTTCGCCCCGGAGCTGCCAGCACCCCGGGGGCGGGGGTGCGGCGCCGGCCTCACCTCTACCCCCACCCTCCCCGCAGCCCCTGCTCCTCCCCCGGAGTCTGGCCGGCGAGTTGGGCCTTGGGGAGGCCACAGAGCCACACGGGCCAGGCCAACTCTGTCCTCCAAAGTCCCTGCAGACCGGAGCAAGGCCTCCTCCACTGGGCAGCCTCGGACTCCCACCCCCTCCAGGTTGGGAAAAGTGACCCCAGCTCGGGCAGGAGGCAGGGTGGAGCAGGATTTGGAGGGCCCCTGGCAGAACTGAGGTCCAGCCAGCCGTGAAGTGGGAAGGACCCTGCTCCCTGTCACCCCTCGAAAGGTGGGGGCTCAGGGAACAGCCTCCCCTGGAAGGGGAGCAAGAGACAGAGCCGTCGCCCAGCGTGGAGCAGGCCGGGGGGAGCAGACTCAGGCTCCCGTTGAGGGGTGGGCAGCAGCTCCTTCCTGCCTGGGGCAGCACTTCCCATTGCTGCCATTCAGGCCAGGGCCTGCTGGCGCCTGCCTCCAGGGAGCCCACCTGGGCTGGACCAGAGAGGGAGGAGGCTGAAACAGCCAGCTGTCTTCCCTATCGCTCCCTGGGGCCAGGCTCATTAGGGCGGAAGTCACAGGGACAGGGTCATGCTTCCCACTCTCAGGAGATCCCCACTGTCCCCCCAGCCTACCTGGGGCTCAGGGCTGCACTGGAGATGTCCCGGCCACACATCTCAGCTTCTGATCCCTGACAGGCTGATGTTCGAGCAAGGCCTCGGGAAAGGAGCCTTCAGACCTTGCTGGGCCCAGAGCTGCCCATTGCTCCGGCTGGTGACCCTGGGCAATGTCAGGAGATGGCGGGAACTGGGGAACAGGCAGGTGGGGCAGCGATCAGGGGTGTCCGAGGGAGTCAGGCTACCTGAGTGCACGACTGGTGCCTTCCTCCCTGGGAGCCTGAGCTGCCACCTGGGAGGGGACCCACCTCCCAGGGTCGTGAGCATTCACATGAGGGGATTCGGGAAGTGCCAACATGCTTCCTGACACACGCTTGACCTCAACCAACATTGCTGTCACCCAGCTCAGGCGGGCAGGGTCGTGAGGGCTGAAGACTCCAGGTCATTTCTACAGACCTGGACAAGGTCCACTGCTGCCCAAGGGAAATGCTCAGGACTAAATGTCCCCTTTCCTGGTCCCCGGCGTCACCAAGGCACAAATGCACACGCACGCTCTCACACCTGGGTTTGGCTCTTTGGACCCAGCCACCTGTTGGAAAACCAAGAGCTGCCTTTTGAAAATAATGATTAAGAATTGGCATTGACTATTCAAACCGAAACTCCCCAAAGCCCTCTCTGGGGTACTCAGCTCCTCTGGAGCCTGTGGGTGAAAATCTCTTACCATAGTGGAAAAAATATTCTGCTGAAACGGAAGTCTTCCTCAGTTTAGCTGAGTCATTTTCTTGTGGTTAAGGAAGTCCGGGTCACCTCCGGCCCTTCCCCGATGCCCACAGCCCAGCCAGACCCGGGGACCCCAATTCATACTCTTCCCTAGGAGTGGAGCACAGCTGCCCCAGCTAACCCCCAGCACTCGAAGCAGAGCCTTGACTGTAAGACCCCCCAGCCCTCCAGGCTGCTCCCCACACTGCTTCCTGCTCCCAGGTGGGAGTCCGGAGTCCCAGAGAACCAGGAGCCAGGGCCTGTCCCGGAGCCGAGTGCGGGCCAGCGTGGAGAACGGGGGCAGACCGGTGGCCTGGGCAGCTCCTGTGGGAGGTGGGGTCTGCCTCCCGTTGGGGCCTCCTGTGGATTGACACTGTGCCCTTGTGTCCCCAGCTTGGGCAGCTCTTAGCACGTGGCAGGTACCTGGAACCGAGTCCCTCAGTGCTCAGTGGCTCAGAGATCCCACTAGGAGCTGGCAGCTCAGGGTGAGTCCCCAGAGGATGGCTCAGCAAAGGGGACAGGGGCCTGGCCCTGTGTAGCTCTTGGACCCCAGTGGGGCTCAAGGCAGCTGAGGAGGGGACTGCAGCCTCATCCTGGATCCCAGGAGCCTGAGCCCACGGGCTGGCCCAGGCAGGTTCCTGCCCGGACGGGGCTCCCGGCTCAGCGGCGGCTGGTGCTGGTGGGAGCCCCCTGTCTGCCCACAGGCTGCCCCACCTCCCTGGGAGACCCCGAGGAAGCTGTCAGGGGTGTCCTCTGGGAAGACAGAGAGATGACAGGTGCTCGCCGCCTGAGCACTGTGCAGAAGGCCTGGGATGTGCCAAGCGGCAGCAGTTGCCTGGCAAGAGGGGAGCCCAGCTCTGTGGGCCTGGACCCTCCAGGGGTGGCCCCGCCATGTGCCAGGACCCCGCGGGCTCTTGGGATGGGCTCCCTGTCCGAGCACCGGTGTCAGCAGGCGATGACAGGCAGGCCACTGGCCGAGCTCAGGCTCCCTTGGGCCGATGTGGGTCACGTGCCCTGTGCCCTCCGGGGTTCTGTTTCCTGCCCGAGCGATGGGGAACCCTGGGTGGCCGCAGCCCAGGGCTGTTGGGGAAATTGAAGTGCTGGGAGGAGAGTCACAGGCAACCAGGAGCCACGTGGGGCATAATGGAAAGCCCTGAGGATTTGGGGGATCAGAATCCCCTCATGCTTCGCTGGTCGGGTCTTAGGGTGGTGAGGCTCGGCACTGCCCTTCGCTGGGGAGGGACAGCTGAGGGCTCAGCCCAGGGCACGTCCCGGCTCAGTGAAGGCGGCTGCCCTGCAGAGCTCCAGCGTGGAGGGTGGACGGGGGCCAGTGGACTGGTTCTGCCAGGCGCTGCAGGGACCCACGTGGGACCCCAGACCAGAAGGATCGAGGCGCTGCAGCAGACGCCGGGAGCCCACGCCCTGGAGGGCCCGTCCGGCCCAGGCCGGCACCCAGCAGGCGTCTGCAGGCCTGGCCCTCGGGCCGTGTTGCCCAGAGAGCCCGAGTCCTCCCATACCCACTTGGACTGGGTCCTCCCCAGGCTGCGGCGGCCAATGTTTGGGAAATTAGGTGAGGGGGGCCTGGGACGAGGGTGAGGAAGAGAATAATTTATGTCTAAAAGTCATCTTGAAATTTTCAACATATTTTTTATTTTTCAAAACAAAAGCTCTAAACGTTGAGGGGGGGTGAACCTAGCTTTGTGGGAAATGAGTCAGACAGCCATAAAATGTGTTTTTCTGAGCCGAGGGGATTATTTTACATCTTGTGGCATGAAGACACGGAGAGGAAGCCCTCCTCTCGGTCCCTGGGGGGGGTCCCGCTCGGCTGGGCCTGGCCTCGCGGCTCCCTCCCTTCCTGAGCGGGGGGCTCGCGTCCGTCCAGAGCGCATGGGTTCTGGGGCTCCTTCTCACCGCCCCAGGTGCCCCCGGCCCCGATCTCATCCCATTCTTTTCAGCAAGGAAAGCTGAAAGGTGGTCGCCGCCTGGCGGGCCTGGTCCTGCAGGCTGAGAATCTTGGTAGCGTCCACTGGCCGTGGGGAGCCCCCCGCTCCTCACCCGATGGGCAGGGTGGCGGTGGGACACCTCCTGGAGCAGCCGACAGGGTGAAACGCGATTTGAGAGCTCAGCTGCATGCCGTGGGCGCCCAGCAAATGGGTTTCCTTCCCCTCACAGAGCAGCCTCGTAGAGCTGGTTTCTCCGGAGGTCCTTCCCAGAGCCAGCAGGGCGGGGGTCCCCACCAACCCCCTGTATCTGGCATCCTTCCCCTGAGCCAGCCCCACCAGCTCTGGTCCCAGGGAACAGGAAGCTGAACCCTCACCCTAGGGACTGGAGGCCTCAGAAGGGCTCAGGTCAAGGATTCCAGGTGCCATGGGGACAGGACCCCGAGGCTTCAGAGACCTCAGGTCACAGCTCCCAAGGCAGGTGTCTCGGGGAGCAGGAAGGAGGGGCCCTGCCTGGGCACACCCTCAGGTCTCTGTGCAGAGACGACCTCTTTTGGGGCTGCTGTTTCTTGCCGCGTGTGTCCCCCAAAGCCCGGCCTCCAGGCGCTGGAGTCGCAGGTCCTTGAACAGCCTGGGGCCCAAGGGGCCCATGTTGCCTGTGGGGAGGGCACCCTGGGAGCCTGAGGCGGGGCAGAAATCAGGCACAGATCTGGGGCCCAGAAACACACCACCCTGTCCACCAGGGCTGTGAGCACGCTTGTTCTTTTGAAACCGTGGTGAAAGAGTCCCCTGGGTCATCCTTACTCTCCGTGGGCTCCATTTCTTCTTGGGACAAAGGGCAGGCACGGTGGACACCACTCCTTTTGCCTGAGTCTGTATCCATTTCTCTCCTGCCCGCCGACATGTGGATTTTCCTCAGAGAACCTTCCTTCCCATACCCTCTTTTCGTGCAGTCTGGGTAGGGCTGACTCCCCAAACTGTGTGTGTGTTTGTGGGCGAGGACGTGACTCAGGATTGGCCAATCAGCATCTTCTACCCTCCTGGATGCAGTGGCTGGTTCGGTGATGAGCCTACGGTCCAACAGAAGCCAATCCTGGGATTTTTGATGGAATTATTCAGAAATTAAAGCTCTATTTGGGGTAGCTGGATATCTGTTTGTTGGCTTTGAACTACTGGGAACCCCCAGCGGGAAACGGAAGCCAGCACAAAGGATGGCAAAACTAGGTAAGAGAGAGGACTCCCGATGACACAGTCTGGGCTGCTGGATCCAGCCGTGCCTGAAGGCATATCCTGTTGGGTTTTGTTTTTCTCACTGCTCTTGACTCAATGCCTAAGTCTCCATCACAGAGGCAGGATTAGGGGTGAGACGTATCAGTGTCATTTGCCCCTTTCTTCTTAGGCCACTCAAGCTGGGATTTTGCGAGCATTTGTGAGCCGGTTACATAGAGCTAAAACCTGCGTGGAGTGAGGGGCCCGGTGAGGGCAGCCAGCACACACCGGGGCTCACCGACCACAGAAGGCGTAAGGCACAAGCCACACCGCACGTAGCGCCCTGCCAAAACCTCCCCTCGGAAGCGAATTTGGGAGCAGATTTCATGGGAAGTAACTTACGATTTTCCAATTATGAAACTTAGAAAAAGAACAAGGAGGACATTCACCTTTCTATCTGTCCGGAGGGTACCTCGACCCGTCCAGGGTACCGGGAGTTGCGGAGAATTGGTGGATTTTAGCAGACAGTAGCCTTAACGCTGGAAGGTGAGCTCCCGCAGTGCCAGAAGTTGCTGCGTCCCCGGAGCTCGGGAGATATTTGGAGAATGAAGTAAAAGTCTCCATCTTGTCACTCTCTTTCTCGAAACCCTCTTGTGGCTTCCCGTAACAGTTAAAATATATCAAATCTGGGCTTCTTGCTGTGCCCTATAAGTTGAGTGACTATGTCATTTATTGAACCAGCAGGGACATTTGAGGGGGTGGTGTCAAAGGGAACACCATAAATGACTAGTTTGGAACAAAGGGAGTAAGGCAGAATTGTCCCAGGCCACCCTGGCTGTGTGCCTGCCCCACCTCCAAGACCCCAGGAGGCCGGTCTCTGCCTTCTTTCCACCCCCGCCTCATTTTCTGCCCCTCCCCGGCATCGGGCCACGCTGACCTTCCAAGGGAATTCACGCTGCTTATTTCTCTACCTGCACAAGTCCTCTGAGTGGCTGGGTCTTGCCACCTCCGTCTCCATTGAACATACCACGTCCTCCGAGAAGAGCTCTTCCCTGGCCACTCACCCGCCCAGGCAACTTTGCCAAGAGGTGGCGGTTCCTGTCCCTCCCTGCGCTCACTGGCTCTGCGCGTGCAGGGGGTGGATGCCGAGTTTCCGGACACGACTCTCAAACACCTGTCAGCCTCTGTGGGCGCTCGTGCACCCAGCACGCTTCTCCAAAGGGGGAGGGAGGGGAGGTCGATTTCAGCGTGCCTGGGCTTTTAGGGGGCGGAGTGGGGAGGACAAAGGAAAGGGGAGAAGACGCAGCGCGCGAGGCAGGGAGCTGAGTGAGCTTCTTCCCCCAACTGCGCACAGCGCTGGACCTCACAAGCCCACCCCCTCTCCCAAATCGGACGCACTTTGGCCTCAGTCACCCCTGGCGCTACTCTAGCCGAGTTTGGAACCGGCCTCCGAGTTTGGAACCGGCCTCCGAATGCAGATCGCAAAGCCTCCCCTCCGCCCACCCCACACCCGGCATTCCCGGCGGACACACGCAGGGATTGCGCAGCCAGATAGAAGACACCAGATATGCTCCTAATTTGCCCGATTTCCTCTGTCCTTGCTGATACTGGAGCACCGTAAATCCGTCACGGCCGCATTGTCATTTGGCCCCGGCTTGCCACGCACGCACGCACGCACGCATGGCCGTTTGTTTACAGAATGCAGGGCCTGCACGTGGGCTCTGACACCAGCCCTTTGGCTTCCAGGAGGGACTGAAACCCCCTGCCCCCACGCCCCAGGATTCCCAGACAGATTCGCTTCTCTGGCTTCTTTAAAGCAAAAACAAACAAACAAACAAACAAACAAACAAAAAAAAAACAACAACAAAAAAACCCCAAGTATTGGTGATCACCCAGGGGCCTGGCAAAACACCAAACTCACCCGATGGTTCCAATAAAGGGACGGTAGGAAAGGGACCGTTTATGGAGGCGTGACCTGGGCTAAAGACATGAAGAAGGGATGTCGAGGCCCCCAGAAATCAGCCATGGCAGCCATTGTCACCACCTTAAGGCTAAAGGGATGAGGGCAGGAATTAATGCGACCGGGGCCCGGTGAGAACAGGAGCCGTGGAGGACAGAGCACAGGCCACCCGCCAGGTGGAGGGCAGAGGTCAGGACACCAGCCAGGGGCTGGAGTCTTGGGGCAGGTGCAGTGGGGGGCCCAGAAGCAGGGAAGAAACACCCCAACCCCTTCGATTTCCTGCTTGTGCCGCCCACTGGCCAAACCCAACAGGAAGCCGGGAGGCACCGGGGGCCTCGGAGGGGCCCACACAGGCCAGACCCCCGGGGCCAAGAGAAGGAGGGGGAGGGGACCCGAGGGCAGGCAAAGAACCAGCAGTCCTGGGCGTCCTGCGTCAATTCCGTGCCCAGGCTTGGCGGAGACCCTTCCTGACCGAGCCCCTGCGCATCCCTTGCATCCGTCCACCTCAGTGTCACGGCGTTTCTGCCCTTGCCGGGCGGAGGCCCCCTCATCTGCCACCATCCGGCCTCCACACAGCAGCAGGGTGGCCTCAGTAAGCAAACCTGACCTCGGTGCTCTCGACAGCTCCCGCGGCTCCTGGGATATTGACCGAGGCCTGAAGCCCTGCGTGCGGGAGCCTGCGTAGACGACTCTGGACCCTCTCGTCCTCCGCCCCACCCTGCTCTGCGCCCTGCGGCCACACCGGACGTCTTTCAGGACGTGGGAATGTCACGCTCCTGCCCGTTTCCGAGTTTTGCATATGCTGTTCCCTCCGCCTGGTTTCTCTTGCTCCAAACCCCAACTGCTTTATAAATCCCGCTGGTCCTTCAGATCTCAGCTTAAAAATCACACACTCGAGAACACTTCCCTGAGTCCACAAAGCAGGTGAGGACGCCCAGTCAGACACTCTCACCACCCTGAATTTCTTTGCTGCACAGTATACATCACAACTGTAATTAACTGATCAATTGTGTAACTCTCTGTTTATTGTCTGTCTCCTCGGAGAGACTGTGCGCTCCACGGAGCCTGCTCTGTTCTGCCGGGTTTACCGTCGTAACCCCGCACGGTGCCTGGCACATAGTAGGTGCTCCACAAACACCGAATCGGTGAATGAAAGGAGGTCTTCCAGTTTCCAGCATGGGCAAAGTGGAGTATTTGGGTCCGTCCTCTCACTGAAAACAATTCACGATGCTAGGTAAAAATTGTTAAAATGTATTAAGAACAATGAAGAGAATTTCCAGGCCAGAATTGAGGGGAAAAGGAATCCAAACAGGGAAGCAAAAGGAGAAGCCACGGTTTCCCTAAGGCATTTTCTGATCCCAACAAATTCGAGTCTTATTTTGATAGCCTCATGGAATGAGAGAGACGGAGATCAAAGCTCAGGGCTCACACTAGGTGGGGTAAATAATACGACACCGTCCCATATGGATGTGGAATTCCAAAGGGCTACACCCTCAGCATAAGGTTGAACCAGACATAAACCAGCCCTTATATGATCTTGCAATCAAGTTCTCATCTCCGGGGTGGGTGAGGGACTCCAAACCTTAAAAGTCGATTTAGGTGGTTCCGGACTAGCAGTATTCCCAGATGTTTGGTAGCAGAAAATGAAAATGTGGAAGGGAACTTTGTCCTAAATCCCAAATGTTTCTTACAATTTTTTGAAAAAACAATGACCATCACATAGTCAAAGATAATCAGGCACATACAGAAATAAGACACTAGGAGTGAAAACTGGAAGTAACAATACAAAGACTTCAAATTATTGACTATAAAATAACGTGTGCCTATGATATTTGAAGAACTAAGACATGTTTAAAAATAACTTCAGGGATGGTGATCTATAAAGAGCGAAATATCCGATCTGAAAGAGAATCAAATAGAATCTCTAGAAATGAAAACCACAGTCCAAAATCAAGAACTCAGTGGACACGTTTGATAGCAGATTAAGCATGGCTGAGAAGAGAATTAGCAAACTAGAAGACAGGTCAGAAGGAATTATCACAAATGTAGCACATAAAGACAAAAAGAAAATACAGAAGAGAAGATATGAGATAAAGAGGGGAGAAAATCTAACACATATTTAACATTATCCTTGAAGGTGAGGAGAGAAGAAATGGAGCAGAGACGTTGTTTTAAGGATTAATGGGTAAGAATTTTCTGGAACTGATGAATGAATGCATGGGGGAAAGCTCTGAGCCGTTTCATGGTTAGTTGTGCCTGGTGACAATCTATTCAGCTCCATGTTTCAGAGAACCCAGAGCTCAAAATATGCTAATGGGAAATTCTGGAGTTTTGGACAAAGGCCATGATACTGTATACACCAAGTGAAATGTAAGCAAAGGACACACGAAAACAAGATCGAGGAGTGAAAATCAACTCTTGCCTGTCTCCTGCCTCTGCAGTTCGCCCCTGTCTTCTTCGGAACTATTTGGACAACGTCGAGAGGGCCAGGGCTGCATCCTCCTGTTCCTTCTTCCCGCCCACGGGCTGACCGGTCACTGGGAGACGGCAGGACAACGTTCCACAGTCAACTGGGGGCCCCCCGGCATGGAGGGGGGCGGTGAGGAAGGGCCCTCTCCCGCCCTGATGCACCGCTGATGCCGATGTCCCCCTCCTAGGCCCTGTTCCCTTCTGTCCCCTGACCTCTGTCTCCTGTTCTATGTCTGGGCTCTGCTCTGGGCCCTTAGGGGTGCTTGGTGGGGAGATCTGGAAAAGCAGGAGGTGCTGAAATGTCTGTTTGCCGTGGCCAAAGAAGGCCTGATGATGTCAGCGCCACCTTAGGGTCCTCCAACCCCAGCCCCAGCGCGGGCCAAGAAGCACTGATGTCCTTCATTTCACATCCTGCCAGCACGACCTAGCACCTGGCTGGTGAGGGTCTAGGAGCTGGATTCAGAGGCAAGCAGGGAGTCACCTGGGTCCTCAGCCCTCCCCCCCAGCCCTGAGCTTTCTCTGATGGGCGGGCGATTGGGCCGGCAGATGGGTAGCTTGTTTCTGACTCAGGCTCTTCTCTTGGCAGCCAGGTGACCTGGTCCTTGTCCTCCTCACTGTGACTCGTCCCGGGATCAGGTTCTTGTGGTTGCTTTCTTCTGGTGGGACACCATTCATCATCTTGCCCCTGGGAATCCTGGCACAGCTCTCAGACATGCTCAAACAGAGAGGCTGCCAAACCTGTGTCTGGTCACACAGCAGGTGTGCGGCGAGGCCAGGGCACACATGGTCTCACTCCCCCGGTGGGCGGGAATGCAGGCCCCGCCCTTGTGTCACCAGCGTCAGGGCCTGGGCGCCGCGAGCAGCTCCGTGGTGGAGACTCACGGAGGCCCTGGTCCCACCCTGGCCCTCGGCCGTGTGCCAGATTCTCCCACCCCCAGCGGCAGGTCCCTCCAGGCCACCGTGCTGTGGGAGACACAGCCTTCGGGGGGGAAGCAGAAAGGGGTGGCCGACTGGCAGTTAGTTGCTCTCCCGGCCTGTGATGAGTGAAGACGGGGGCGTCATCTGCCCCCAGACCTGGCTCTCCAATGTCTCGGACATGTCGTTCCAATTCTGAAATTCTCAAAGATGTCACAAAAAGCATGCAGTTGATTTAATTTTTAAAATTAAAAACGAAAGTAAATTCAGTTCAGAAATGTTGAGTGGAGGCGAGGTGGGGGAGATATCATGGAATTAAGCCAATAATCAGAGTGTTAGGGAAACAGGAGTGTTTCACCCTCCCGGGTGGATTTGGGGGTACAGAGGGTTAAGCCACCAAGGGACGCAGAGCCTGGGAGCCCAGGCGCTGCTCCTGCCCTGCCCGGCCCTGGTCCTATCGCTGGCTCTGGTGAGACGGGGCCCCTGTGAGCCCGGTGTGGCCCAGGGAGGCAGAGAACCCTGGAGCCACTGCTGTCTTTCCCGCGTGGCTCACACACCCCAGGCAGCTATGTCCCACATAGCTCCACAGCCCGCCTCGCTCAGGATGCTCATCTCGCCTCTGACACATTTCGGGCTCGGAGCCATCATCCCCACCTCCCCTCGGCTCGGGGGCCCAGCCTGTGAGTCACATGCCTCCGCCTCTCCCAGATGGGACTGCTCCTCCAGCAGAGGAGGTCGGGCCTCCGTGAACGTGCAGTTGCTCTTAGGGGACCCCCCGCCACTCTCCCCGGGTCTGACGCTCCTCCAGCCCCAGCCTTGGGATCTGCCCCAAGCGTGTGCACAGGTGGCATCCACACAGTGCCACCCTCCCCGGCCCTGCACGGAGCCCGGCGGACCCGAGTGTGGAGAGGCCGGCAGTTTAAGGCCTCCGCTGGCTCGGCAGAAGGAATCCAACCGCTTCCTGTGCTTGAGCAGGGTGGTGGAGGTGCCCGAGAGCTGCCTTCCTTCCTTGCCCGAGGAGTTTGCTCATTAACTTGAATTGCTCTCTTGGTAGCATTCCTGGCAGCGAGAGAAGAGCAGGGTAGGTTTCCAGAACCCTTTCCTGTTGGAGGCCCCGGCTCAGGGCAAGCTTGGCCAAGGCCTCCTCACCTGCCTTTGCGCCCCTCCTCCAGGACCCCAGGACCTCAGCAGCGTCCCTGGTCGTCGGAGGCCCTGCCCAGGCAGCTTCCCCCAGGGCAGGGCAGCCTCCACCCTCACCCCCTGCACCCGAGATAGGCGGGCAAATGGGAACCAACTGTTCTGCCAAGCGCTGAGATGACCCAGGGGGACACTGAGGGAGGCAAGGGAGAAGGAGGTGTCCCCTGACCCTAACGCACGCAGCTGCCCTCCCATCAGCGAGGGGAAGACAGGGCCGTCCTGCCCACGGAGGTCACAGCTTTCCAAACAGAGCCAAGTTAATGCGGAGTTCCAAGGGGCCGAGGGCTCACTCAGGATGCTGGGGGCGCTGCCACCCCCGAGAGAATGCTGGTCCTCACTGACCAGGAGTCATCACCTGGGATCCTGCCCTTGTATGAAGAAACTTTTACTGCGACAAGCACACGGGGCACCTTGCCTGCTCTGCTGAGAGCCGTGGAGGGTTTGACCCCTGTGCTCACCCTTCAAGGTCACCGGCAGGGGGGCTCTGCACCCAGGAGGAGCCCATTAAATGCTTTCTAAGCCAACGAAGGGCATGCTTTGGGGGGTGGGGGCGGGAATCTAAGCAACTTTAAAATGACCTTTTCAGTTCTTTGGTTATTTGGGTACAAGGATTTTGTCCTAAATTATTCAGAGGATTGTCTCCTTCCACTGGGGTTTTTCAAGCACCCAGGTGTGCCCTACCTGTCCCCAGCCCTCCCACTCTGCCTTCTGCCCCACACGGGCATAGTTAGCCAGAGCCCAGTGTCTCACAAGCTTTGCCTGTTTACCTTTCACAACTCAATGACACATTTCTAGTTTTGCATACGTTTTGCATAAAAGGAAATTGAAGCAGAGAGAAATTAAGAGACTCAGGAAGGGCCACCCAGTCATCAGGAGGGAAGGCCAGGGCTGCACGGCCCACCTCCCACGGCCATCCTCATCGTGGGCTGAGAGCAGTAGGAAATGTCTACACGTGGCCTGCGAACAAATTGCTTTTTGCCAGAAACCAACTCAGCGCACAGTTATAGAGCATCCAGGCTTGACTCGTGTGCCCATTGCAAGGCCGAAGGCCTACTACGTGCCAGGGCTCTGCGGCCTCCAGCTCCGCGTTCTCTGGTGCCGGCCCAGGCAAGCAGCACTTGCAAACGTGAATTAGACGTGTAGCTAAGCGTTATAGATGTCAGGGCCTTCCAATTGTTCTGGGATAAATCCTTTGTCCCGTGGACTCCTGGGTTAGTGCCAATTAAAATGCTGCCAGGTAGGGCTTCTTTCCTATAAATCAGTGGGAATGTGGTCACACAAATTTTAAATATCAGATTAAAATCAAATTAGTGGGAAAATTTGGAACAAATTGCCTTCAAGTATAGTGAATGAGTCTATTTTTAAAATGTTGCCGCGCCAGGCAAAATAGCGAAGCAAACACATTTCCTAACAGCGAGTAGACACCGTGTTGGGAGTGATTTGTCATGCTTAGTCACTGTAATTGCTCCAGCAAAACTCGGGAATCAAATAAAACGTGTTTGCAAATTGTAAATCACTCAAGGAGGCTACTTCAGACGGGTCCTAACCTGATGCTGAAGGTCACGGCGGTTCCCTCCGGAGCAGACACCTGGGCCTGACACCCCCGGCCCCACCCGCACCCCCATTCTCTGGGCAAGGGCTGTGCCACCAAGTCCAGCTAAGGCCATTGCCCAAGACGTGCACAAGGAAAGCCGACATAAATTAGCAGCATTTCCTCGTTAGCGAGAGGGCATAGCTTTCTTGGGGGGCGGCGGGGAGAGTGCTCTGGTTGGCTTGAGGGAGGCGGGGAATCTCTGAGGCCTCCATGGCTGAAGCACAGAAGGGACAGTGGCCCCTCGGGGAGGAAAGGCTTTGTTTCTGGTGGGAGGTTGGGCCGTCACTTGCCACGGAGCAGAAATACCTTCCTATGCAAGAGGGCTCGAGATAGGCTGCCACGGCTCTCTCAGGCCCTGTCTGGGGCACTGGTGACATGCCCTGGCTCTAGGCCACCACATTTGGCCACAGGTGTCCTCACCTTCAGGCCATAATCCCTCAATAATGACCTTGCCAGTCATCCTAGAGCGGGGATAAGAGGAGAGACATGAAGGCCTGAAATACCTTTTAAAGCAGAAAGCCCTCCGAGTCTGGTGATAAACTAATCACATGACGGTGTGGAGGATTGTCCAGGATGGAATGGGCTACCTTTCTCAGGATTGTTGCGTTTTATTTTATTTATTTATTTTAGAGACGGAACGTCACTCTGTCACCCAGGCTGGAGTGCAGGGGCACGATCATAGCTCACTGCAGCCTTGAACTCCTGGGCTCAAGCGATCCTCCTGCTTCAGCCTCCTGAGTAGGTGGGATTATGGGAGCACGACACTGCCCCTGGATAATTAATATTATTATTTTTTAGAGATGGGGTCTCACAATATTGCCCAGGCTGGTCTTGAACTCCTGGCCTCAAGTGATCCTCCTGCCTCTGCCTTCCAAAGCGCCAGGCTTACAGCCACCATGCCAGGCCAGGATTCTTGCATTTTAAAACTAACTTTGTAGCAGCAGGAACTCACCTGGAGTGGAGCCTTATTTCTCCCGCCCTTGTCACCTCTGACAGTGGCAGGTCCTGGTTCCTGAAGGCCCTACGTGGTGGCCTCTGGCCACCCCTCTGGAGCCTTGCATGGAATGGAGGTGGTGAGGATGTTTTCCAGAAGGAGAAAGATGAGTTGGAGAGAGATCCTTGCAATCAAACACATGTGGGGAAGAGCTGTGTGGGCGCCAACTGCACAGGAGGCCGAGAGAGACAGGAAGGACCCCCGGAGCGTTCCTCTGATTGGCTCTAGGGCCTAGCGGTGACCTCGGGGGAGGACAGTTTCCAGGGGGATGAGGGTGAGGGACAAGGCTGCAGAGACAGTGAAGATGAGAGGCAGAAAATGACGCTGGGTACATGAGAGTCTCAAAGCGTGTTTCCTAAACAAGCCTGTTCCCAGTCCAACCTGATGGCTGTAGGAAACTACAACTTTAAGTCCACGGCAGGTGGGCCTCCGAACCACGGTCTGAAAAAATGGGGCTACTATGGAAGAGTTTGGCTTCTCAGCTCTGCCTAGAAAAGGCTCTGGAACAGCAAACGGTTCTTTTCCTGTGGCCCCAGCCTAGGCCCCTTCTGGGCCCCTCAAGGCAGTGGGGAAATGTGGACCCTGTAACCTGTTCCCTGAGCGGCTGCGCCAGCTTCCACGAGCTCAGCTGGCCTTGCCCGGAGTGCCCGACACTTCGCATTCTAAGGGTAGCCCCTGGGGTTCGGGCATCACTGGGGTCCCCCGGCACTGTCTTCTGCAATATTGTCAGGCTCAGGCGGTGAACTTGGGCACAGCAAATGAAGAACTAGGGCATCGATGGAAGCCGCACACCCAGAGAGGCCTGTTCCCAGTGGGTGGGGCCAGAAAGCTAGAAAAATAATAAATACAAACAAGCGAAGGGAAGCAAAGCTCCTGGGTGCCAGAATGGGGCTGGCCGAGGCTGCAGCTGTCTGAGTAATGGGTTCCACATTTGTCTGGCTCTGTCTACAGCCACCGGGATCCAGGGTGCACAGTGGGCCTTTCGAGGGCCGGAGGGGACAGCCCAGCTGCGGCCAGACCCAGCACACCCTTACGACGGCCCCATCCCTGGCTGGCCACAGCAGGACTGCGAGCTCACACTCCGGCACCCCCCATCCCACCCCCGCCCGGGGCTCCTGGGCTCCTGCCGGCCAACACAGATTGTTCGCGTTATTAATGCCGTTTTCCCAGAGATTCCATCTGGCTCTTTAATTGCTGTGGGATGGGGCTAGGATGCTTTGATAGTGAAGCGGTATCTTTCCTGTGTCTTGGTTGACGTCAAATGCTCCATCCACGGAAGGGGGGCGGGGGATGGGGAGAGGTGAGGGTGTCGGAGAGAAGAGATAGCAGGCATCTTTCACAGAACCAAGGAAGAGCTTTCAAAGGTGCTGGTAGTTTTATTTAAAGAATAGAATAGAAAAAGGGAACAGAAGAGAAAAGCCTTCCTCTACCCACCAGCATAGGAAAGAGGCGGCTGGGATATCAGCGTGGTTCCCACCCACCACTCCTTCCCTCTCTGCCCCGTGTCCACGGAAGGCCTGTGGTGTCTGCGGGACAGGACGGTTTCTGCTCTCCCTTGGCCATTGCCGTTGAGTGACCCTGTCCCCTCCTGTGAAACCAGCAGCTCCTGGAGGAGACCTGGCAGGTTCTGCTCGGGAAGGAGGGGGCGGGGGAGCTGGGCAGGGCAGACACTCCTCCCTGGTCCGGAGGATGACTGCAGGTGTCAGGGCCAACCGCAAGTTCACAGATTCCCGGAGATCCAGGAGGTTAGGGTCACATCCATGACAGCTAAACTGTCAGGACCATCTGGTGGAAAAGGAGCCGCCTCTCTCTTTCTCCCTCCTGCCCTTGCTCATTCCTTGAAGGCCGGCTCCCCTGCCGGTGCCTGTCCTGGGGAGAGCGGTGCACGGCCCACACATCCGGGCATTGGGTCCAGGTGGGGCTGATCTCACCAGTCTTGAGTCAAAGCTGCTGCCTCCAGAAAGCCCTCCCTGGTGGACCTTCTTCACTCTTTGATCTTCCCCATATTACACTTGTTACCCTTAAACCACAGCTTGGGGCCACAAGCCGGTGACTTCCCAAGTGCAGGCAGAGTCTGCTTGCTCCCAGCTGAGTGCCCCATCCTTGGCACAGGCCCTGGCATACAGTAGGCATCCAGTAAATATTCAGGGTGCACTCAGTGCCAGGCCCGTGGAGTGGTTCTTCCCGTAGGCTACAGTCAGGAGGGGGACGTGGGGAACCCTGCAGGAAGCAGCTGCTGGCCTGGCGTGGTGTGCAGGGCAGGTTCACCCCACACCTGAAGGGCCCTCCTTCCCCCGGCAGGCTGCCCCGTCTACTTTGGGCCACAGTGGGGGCCTCAGCCTTCCCATCCCTTTCTTGGAGCTGGTTGTGATTGAATCTGTCTCGTCCCCGACAAAGCCCACCCTGGTCCTCAGGATACGCAGTAGGAGGGGTGGCAGAGTGGGGGGAGTGAGGGCAGGGGGGGTCACCCCTCCCCCCTCATCCTGGGACCCGTTCTGGGGGCAAAGGGGAAGCCAAGGATCAGCCCCTCAAACAAGAAAAACTGGAATTTGCACTGAACTCAGAGAGGGTTTGCTGGGGCCTAGCAAGCCGCGGCCTGCCCAGGGCCTCTAGGCAGGTGGCAGGGCTCTGCCTCCTCGGTTCCCAGGGCGGCAGGGCGGGCCACCGCCTCCTCACTGGGCGCGCGGCCTGTCCTCTGCCAGCGGTGGCCACGGGTGAGGAGGTGGCGAGACCTGGGACGGGACGGAGAGGGCAAGGGTGGGGGGTTGGAAGGCGGGGGGAGTTAACCACGCAAGCAAGTAAACCTAACGCTTTCGGAATGTAAGAAGAATGTGATTTCTCGCAAAGGCCCCAGTCCGCACTGGTACATGTGTAAGCTGCTCAGCAAACACTTGTGAAAGAGACAAAAAGCGTTTTACCCTCCGAGCGGGGAAAACCTGAAAGGCGCCCTTAGCCTCCTGGGCTACTTCCTCCCAGGCCATGTTAATTTGGGGATGAGGGGCCACCCTCCATGGCTGGCTGTCACTGCTGCTAAGGGGTGCCCTGTCCTCACGGGGCAGTTGTTGGAGGGGGCGCAGAGCATCAGGACTCAGCCTCCCGCTTGGCCCAGGACGAGCCCACGGTGGGAAGCACAGATGCTGGGGCCGGCAGGCCCCCCGCTGCAGGCCCACTGTGGTCCGCCTTCCTGGGTGGGCCGGGGAAGGGCCGGTGTGGAGAAGGGGCCCAGCCTTCAGGTTGCTCTCTTGGCATCACCGGGCAGATTGCAGGCACCTGGCCCAGTGAAAGCTGGGAGGGGTGGAGGGTCCCAGCACTGGAGGCTTCTTCCTGTTGGCCTGAGGTCCCAGGGCAAAGGCGGCGGCTCGCGAGCTGGAGCTGAGAGTGGTTTGCAAGTAAGTGTGGCCAAAGGGCCTCTTGAGCCTGAGGCTGCTGGGCAGAGGGCTCCCTCTCCACGTCCCTCTTTCCCTCCCAGGGGCAGAGGAGCGGCCACACCAGGCCTCGGGCCTGGCTCCCAGACCCCTCCGAATCCCGCCCCCCCCCGCCCCAGGAGACTCCTCTTCAGGCTCTGGGCCTTCTGGGCTTGAAGCCTCGTCCTCCTGCTATTTATTTGGCTTGCTCGGGGAAGTAAGTAACCCCCTTAAAGGGAACAGGGGTTCAGGACGCGTGGAGCGCTAATGAAAGTCAGGATCCCGGCCAGGGAAAATGCCGTGATTATTTACAAATGTGACCTGGCCTGCAGAAAACCTTGGAAGTAGCTTCTTTCTGGTTTTAAAAAGACACCAACATTGACTTTGATATGTTTATATTATAGATATAATACATAAAATATCTAGTATGAGACTCTATGTTCTCCCCAGATGAAGAGAACCAAGCCATCCTTCCCTGTTCCCAGCCCCAGCGATGCGTTGGCCGGAGGCCACCTCCCATCCAGACCGGGAGCCAGGGCCTCTGCGAGGGGACAAGCCTGTGGGCAGCCCGGGCTGGAGGGAGTTGAGGCCCACAGCCACGGCCAGGGAAGGCGGAGGGGAAGGGGGAAGCCCACCTCACCTCGTTGGTCCCCCGGGATCAAAAGCAATCCCGAAACCAGAGGGAAAGAGAGCCTCAGCCCCTTCCCCCAGCTGCTGGCTATGAGTCTCACTTTGGCAAGTATATGAGCAAAACCAAAACAAAACAAAAACCAAATAGAATGGTGGTTTAGCATAGACGTGCACATTCACATTGCACAAGGAACCGCTGGGACGCAGAGAGGGCAGATACAAGTGTTGATATCGGCTGATAAAGCAAAATATTTGGAAAGCTTGACATAACTCCGGTCCCTCCGGGATGGACTGATTGTGCTTCGTGTTTGTACGGCAACTCTGGGGACATACAGTACGGACAAGGCTGATGGCTGTGTCCCTTCACCCCGCTTTGCCCCAAGACCAGATCTCTGGGTTCCCCTCTCCCACCAGGCGCCACCGCTCCCTTGAACACATGTTCGTAGAGCTGACCCGTGATCTAGCTTTCCGGTCCGATGGGGGTGAGGAGCTCCCACTGGTCACCTGGTGACCCCCATTCGGTGAGTTCTGCCCAGAGAGGAGCCTCCCCTGTTGCAGGCTGGAGGCAGGGGCGAGGTCAGAGAGGCAAGGAACTAGGGAGCCTTCATGCAGAACTAGGGGAACAACCTTAGGTTGGAAGCCCCAAGTTCTTATGATTCCTCCCCTCTAAAAATGGGGGCTGAGGAGCAGCTGGCTCATCAGGACCTCAGTTCCCTGAACCTCCTTCCTGCCATGGGCCTGCACCCCTCCTTCTCTCCAGGAGGGCCTGCTGCAGCCTTGGGAAAAAGGCAGGAAACCTCCAGATAAAATGACAAGGCACATATTTGCTCCCCCTACTCGGTAGGAATCAGAGCAGTGAGTTTGCATTTCCAAGGCACAAGGTTATTCCTTAATACTAGAGTCGCTGGGCTCCCAGCTCAGCCCCGGTTTCCCAGTTTCTCCCACCTCGGGAGAAACCCCTGCCAGACCCTCTCATCTTAGACGCACCGAGTCTGGCACAGAGGAAGGGAGGGGACTCGAGGAGCAGGCCAGGCTTTCAGGCGGCACCGGAATCTCCTAGTCCTGGCTTGCACGGCCCAGGCAGCTTCGGGATCCGGCGACCCGAAACCACTCCCCGGGTCCACGCCAGGGGCTGGCCGAGGGCGGTCCCGCAGCCGCGCGCCTCACGCGCAGTTGCCCATGGCCTTGACCAAGGAGCTCTCTGGCAGCTGACGGAAGATGCCCCTCAGCGTGTCCAGTTCGCGGCTCAGCTGTTCCACCCGCTTGCGCAGGCGGTCATTGTCACTGGTCAGCTCCAGCACCTTCTGCTGCGTCTCCACGTTGCGCTGCTTGGCCTTGTCGCGGCTCTTGCGCACCGCGATGTTGTTGCGCTCGCGCCGCACCCGGTACTCGTTGCTGTTCTTATCCACCGACTTCTTGGCCTTGCCGGCGCCGCCGCCGCCCGCGCGCAGGTCAGGGTGCGCCGGGGCCAGCCCCTTGAGCGCGCCGCCCGGGCCGGGCAGGCCGGCGGCGCCGAGCGCGGGCGCTGGGTGCGGGCTGGGCACGGGCGTGGGCGGCGGCGTGGGGTGGCCGGGCTGCAGGTGCATGGTGGTCTGGCCGCAGTGCGCGATCTGGAACTGCAGGTGAGGGGGGGCCAGGTGCGCGGGCGGCGGGTGCGCGTGCGACGGCGGTGGCGGCGGCGGCGGCTGGTAGGGGAAGAGGCCGGCCAGAGCCAGCTGCTTGGCTTCGTCGTCCTCACGGGGCTCCTGCTTGATCACCAGCGGCCGCAGCGCCGGCGCCCCGACGCGCTCGTACAGCGGCTCCAGCCTGCCGTCCAGGTAGCCGGCCGCCGCGCAGCCGTAGCCCGGAGCCGGGCCGTGCGCCCCCCCGGGCATGACTGAGCCGCCGGGGCCCGCGGGGGCGCCCGGATAGTCGAAGTCGCCGCCGCCGCCCGCGGGGCCCGCGGCCGCCTTGGCCTTCTCCTGCTGCCGGCTGTGCTGGAACAGGTCGGCCAGGAACTCGTCGTTGAAGGCGGCCGGGTCGATGTAGGCGCTGATGTCAATGGACGTCTCGTGTTCGCAGATGCCGCCCAGCGGCTCCGGGGCGGCAGGTGGCGCGGGAGGCTGCGCAGAGCCCGCGCCCCGCGGAAAGCCGAAGGCGGCGCTGCCGGGCGCGTGCGGGGCGCTCGGGAGGTGGCTGCTCATCGGGGGCCGCGGCTCCGCCTCGTAGAAGTCGGCCGACTCCATGGGGAGCTAGAGCCCTCCCGGCATGGCGAGCCTCGGCGGCCTCCAGCCTGCGCGGGGCCGCTGCTGCCACCGCCCGCCGGAGCCCTACTCGCTCGCGCCCGCGTAGCTCCGGGTCGCGAATGGCCGGGCCCGCGCGGGCCCCGCTTTTATACCGGGCGGCCGTCGCCCCCTAGAGCCCGAACCCGCTCTGATCACCGGCGACAGCGGGCGGCGCCTCCTGGGTCTTAGCGCCCGCCCCTGCAGGGGGTGGCGAGCGGGGCAGGAGCGCTGCGCTAGCCCGGCAGGCCGCAAGGAACGCCCGCTGCCTCCTGCGCGGCAGGCCGAACCGTGGCGGTCGCTCAGAGCTCCGCCCCTGGCCAGGCTGTCGCCCCCGCGCACACATGGTCGGTGGCGGGGCCCCCTCCCCAAACCACCCACTTCCAGCCAACGGCTGCGGAGCCCGGGAGCATCCAGAGGCCGCGCAGGGGTGGCAGAGGGCGAGTCCCGGTGTTGAGCTACTGTGGCGTGGACTCGCTTTAAAAGCGAGAACTGGGCCTGCCCGGGCCCCGCGGCTCTGGAAGGCTGCGGCGCAGAGCGGTGGGCGGTGTGTGTGTGGGGGCTGTTTGCGACGCGTGGCCCCGCGCACACCGCGCGTGGACAGGCCCGGAGCGCTATGACTCTGCGTCTTCTATCTCTGATCTCCAGGTGCCCCCCGCGATTGCGTGCAGAAGCACCTCTCCCCGCTCTGCATCGGGATCTTCCAGGGTCCCTTAGGTTCCGCGAAGCAGGGCGCTAGGACCCCGCGGGGAGCGGCCGCGGCCCGGGAGCCTGGAGGACCCGGTTGATCCGCCCGGGCTGGAGACTTTCTTTTTAATCACTTCTCCGGCTGGAGCGCGAGGTTTGCCTGGCGCGTGGGGCCAGCGCTGTCCGCCCGCGCGGAGTCGCCACCGGGACCAGCCGCGCGGGACACAGGGACGCGCACGGGAGGGCGCGCGGAGGGCGCAGGCGAACTTGACTTCGGACCCGGATCCTGCAGTGGGGGCCACAGTCCACGACGCCTGAAGCTGCCGCTTTCTCCCCCGACTCCCCATTCAGGTGGGCGCCGCCGGCGGGAGCAACAGTGTCGAGGGGCCAGAGCTCCAGGTCCGGGCGCCCACGGGGAAAACGCTGCCGGGCGGTTCGCGGGGCGCCGGACCCCGGGATCCTGCGACGTGGGGCGGCCAGACCCTGGTGCCCGCGGGGCTCAGCGCCGCTTATGCTCCCACCGCTTCGGGTGGAAGGAGCTCGCTATGGAGCGTCTCTCAGCCACGTGGCGTTCCTCGCGTTCTCCAGCGAAATCCTAGCGGCGGAGGTGGGGTGGGTGGGGGGTGGCGAAGGATGGCAGCTGGGCCCCATGGGGCCTCACGGGCTCGCAAGTCGCTCCCATGTCTATCCCCGGTGCTAGCTGGACGTGCACTCGCCTGCCAGGATCGCCGGGCCGCGCAGGTCAAGACCCCCACACCGACAGTGGCCTTCCTAAGCCTGGCAAGGCGCCACGACCCTCCCAGGAACCCTCATGGAGGAGCAGCTAAAAATACCGCTGGGGAGGCCTGAGCTTCCACTGGGGTTGCGGCAGGCAGGAGCCTCGTCTGGGGAATGCATGCTGCGCTTTAATCAAGTTCCTATTCAACATACTCCCAGTGATTAATAGCCCAACTGCTTCATTTTCAGGCCAGAGCTCATAAACAAGATATTTTTAGCTTGATGCTTTTGGACTGAGGGAGTGAAAACCAGATACGTTAAATAAGTAACCTGACGTGAGCTGAGGAACTGCTCTCCGAGCCAGATGCGAGATTCATTGATGCACCACGCACCTGTGGCGGGAGACCCAGAGAGAAATCCCAAAACACCCAGAGGGATTTTCATTTTTTCTGCAGCGCTAAACATAATGGCTTTTCCCAGTGTAGGAGCAAAGAAATGCTGTTGAAAATGTCCTGTTCCTGGCAGGTCCAGAGGCAGGGAGGAAGGTGATGGGTGGCTTCATCCGCAGAGTTGATGTTGGCCTGTGCAGGGAGAGGAACTTTGCCTCTTAAGGGTGGAAGGAACTGCAGCGTGGAAATAAGGCCTTGCCCAGGATGGGTCTGATGAGTGCTTGGGGCCAGGGAGGCCGGGAGAGTGGGGCTCCCAGCCCAGCGGGCTCTCACCCCAAGGGGCACCCGTCTTCTTGCAACAGAGCCATCCTCCACCCACCCAGGCTTGCCCTGTGCAAGGTGCTGAGTGCTCAGGGATGAGTGACAAGTGGCCCCTGCCTCTTTGAGCTCAGAGCACAGAGCGGGAGACAGAGAAGTCATCAGCAGTCTGCTGGGAGGAAGGGCCTCTTCACTGCGGGGGAGATGCAGAAAGAGGGGGGTGGGGGTGGGACTTCATCCATTCATGCATCAAATGTGTTAGGAGACACAGTGAGGATAGAGGACAGATAAAGGGACCTCCCACTCTGAACAAAGTAGGCCACAGGGCTCTGGAGGGGGTAGACATCAGCTTTGGGGAGGTGCAATGTATCGAATTGTGTCCCTCCAAAACTCCTATGTTGAAACCCCAATCTCCATGTGACTGTATTTGGAGACAGGGCTTTTAGGAAAAAATTAAGGTTAAATGAGGTCATAAGGGTGGGGTCCTAATTCGGTAGGACTGATGGATTTATCAGGAGAGGAAGGCCATGTGAGCACACGGCGGGAAGGTGGCTGTCTGCAAGCCGGGAAGGGAGCCCTCACCTGAACCTGACCGTGCCGGCACCTTGACCTCAGACTTCCAGCCTCCAGAACTGTGAAAGATGAATGTGTATTGTTTAAGCCCGCAGTCTGTGGCACTCTGTTCTGGCAGCCTGAGCAGACAGAAGCGGGAGGTGAGAGACGGCTTCGCGCAGGAGTGGACCTTTGAGCTGTGCCTTGAGCGAGCAGGAGTTTGCTGGGAGGATAAGAGAGGAAAGCCTTTCTAGGGGGAGGGAACAGCAGGTGCAAAGGTGGTGAGGCTGTGCGTGCATGGTGTGTTCCAATAACAAAGGACGAGATGTTTGACCGGCTGGAGTGTGGGCCGGGCTGGGGAGGGCCCTAGATAAGGCTGGGCCCACAGACCGGGCTGGGTTGATGGCCAAGGCTACTCCAGGTGAAGAAGCCCTTATCTCACAAGCTTTTGGCCTCCAGTTTTTAGCAGGAGAGCTTTCTTATCCTATTTGGTTTCCTGAGAGGCCGCTCTGGCAGGGGTGCAGAGGGGCTGATGACCTGGAGGGAAACGACAGAGGCCCGAGGCCCCAGAGTGGGGGGAGAGGACAGGGTAGATTTGAACAAGATGTGTCAGGACTTGGGGGCTGAAAGCCTGGCTTCTGGCTGGGCTTACCGTCCCCTGACATAGGTAATGCCCAGAAAAATGGAGGCCCCTCTCCAAGCCCCTTGGAGGCCACAGAGGACTCACCCCAGAACACCCACCTGCTTGCTTTGTGGTGCTGGAGGGGAGGACTTTGGAGCAGCTGCTAAGATCCACCTGCCATATTCCAGGTTTTCCTCTGCAGCCTGAGAGAGTACCTTGAGATGAGCAGAAAGTGGTTTGCAGGGCAGGCAGTGGGGCTCTGGGGGGGCCGGCCAGATGCTGAGAGGGGAGGGGGTATCCAGGGGCTGGAGGCAGAAATGTCCTCGAGCTGCCCAAGCCCTGGAATAGGAATTGGCTGAGGAGTCAGGGTGGGACCCCAGGGCTGGTGGAGCCACTTTCTGTGGGAGGCGCCCAGGGAGTATGGGAGGTGCAGCCCCACAGCCTGATAGCCTGATGGACCGAATGGACGCTCAGCTGCAGAAATCACGTGGGAGGGAGGTGGCTGTGGTTGACGCTCAGTCGATACAAAGCTGGTAATAAGAGAAGCTCGTGAATCCTCTCTGACCACCTTTAAGATCCTTCTTCCTTCTTAATTGAGGACAGAACGGCGGTCCCTGCAGAGAGAACCAAGGGAGGGCCTCAAGTCCACCCTTATCTCAATGTGCTGAGCAGGCAACTGGAGCCGGGGGCAGGGACCCAGGCTCTGCCACGTGGCCAGCTCCCTGGGGCCCGACTCTTGCCACCAGGGAGAGAAGAGGCATGCTCTGATGCAGGCTCTACTGTTTACAAAGGAGAAAAGCAGCAACAGGACCGGAAATAAGTTCATAGGTATCCCGGTGCTCCCAACGGCTCAGAAGAGGCGGCTATGGAGAGGGGGAGGGCAGGCCAGCGGGGGGAGGGTGGGCAGGAGGCCTCCGGAAGTGTTGTCCTGAGTTTTGGATAAGCCAGGGTGAAACCTGGTTCCAGAGTCATTTGCAACTCTGACCATTTTGAGAAGTTTATTTGACTTCGGTTCAGCCTTTCTAATGCAATGTGTACAAGCGCGAATGGATGCATAAGCTTGAAAATCAACCAAAGTCTGAAAGAGCAAAAACGGAACTAACTTTTCTGATTTAGTTTTCTAACTTTATCTAAAGCTGAAGTGTGGATGTAAGATTGGTCATTCCAAGGCAGGACCGATTAAGATAATATAAAAGACCAGAACTAGGATTTTCCAGCATAGGTCAGCTCTGGCTGGGGTGGAGTGGGGGGGCGTGAGTATCTAACATAGTAAATCTAATAATGTTTCAATGATTCAATAAAACACTCTCAAAGACCTTCCTAAAATTAGACCAAACAAAAACACTAGTTCTTTTTTATTACAAATGCATTCATGAATGAGTTTTGTACTAATTCATTTTACGCTTTCAGTATTGACAGGTACGGCATAGGAACCCAATGGATAATTAACCAAAGTCTAACCAAAGGTTCTATCAACGGACTTGCAGCTCTTGGAGAAGCCATTATCACCCATGAGATCACACATCCTATCTCAGCAGGAGGCCCAGTGGTGTGGGGACTCTTCAGACTGTTGACACACCTACCTCATCATATGATAGCCGGGTAACCTTGGGTAAGTTACTGCATGTCTCTGAACCTCTGGTTTCTTTTCTATAAACTGGGTACAGTTGACAGAATTGTAGCGATGCTGGAAGGATTAGGGAGAATTATATGTGCCAAGACCCATTCCTGGCATGGTGTAGATGCTTGCTTAATAAATAAGAGCTTGTAGTATTCATTGCTCTCCTGGCCTCCTCATAAGCAGGCGTTTGAGGTTCTCTGTTTCCCAGAAACTTTGAATATTAAGCAACTCATTTCAACTTATAGTTACTGAATGTCTGGTATCGTATTAGACCAGGGTTCTCAGTGTTTTCTAGGGGAAAGCACCTAGAAATTATGGTACTCTCTGCAGAACATTCCAGAGCATACTTAAGTCTGTCATCATAAGCTAGAAATCATTTGACCATTAGAAAATATGACTATATCGGACGTATACCATGTAAACTCACAAGCATGAGTACTCAGGCCTGTAAAAAATCAACACCGTCAAATTCATGAGAATCAGCAGTTTCCAGTTTTCTCTAATATTCATCTGCTATGAGTATAATACGTGTATGATTTCATTTGTTTTTCTGCTTTGTTTATTTTATTTGCTTGCCTCTGCTAGCAGATAAGCAGTAGCAGGCACCAAAGATTCTAGAAAAAGAAAATTGAGTCAAAATTTAAATTTCAGAAAATTCTATCCATTATCTTATTATTATTATTTTAGCAAATTGGGAAAAGCCTTCTATTCTGTTTTGGTGGGAAACTCCTTTGGTAAATGATGGGCCCCCAGACTCCCCATCCAGCATTTGGGGAACACACAGAGAGCAGGCAGTGGAGGCGGCAGGCCCACCCCACGCTTCCGTGGGATCTGAGACAAGAATGCAAAAGGCAACCCCCAGACCATCTGTTTAAATATTAAAAGTCACTAAAAGATAAAAAAAGACAAAAAAAAAATTAAAAGTTACCAATCAAACGAGGAAACTGTTAGATAAGCTATGTTCTACTTTCCTGCCTCAACAAATATATCTTCCTAATGTCCTAGAAGACCAGATTTAAATTTAGAATTCGACTCTGAAACGGGGTGGGCTGGGGATAGCCAGCCACCCTCCTTCCCTTCCCGTGGGTCCTCCTCCCGCCCGCAGGGTCCTTAGGCAGGCAGGTGTAGACAGGCAGGTGTAGACTCCCAGCACAGGGCTCAAATGCTGCCTCTACCCTGTGAAAATTGCCACACCCTCCTGCTTGTCACCCTTGGGCCTTGTGCACTCTGGTGAAGAGGCCCATGTAGGCCCAGACAGCTGGTTCTGGGCTGTTGGGTCAGGAGATTCCTTGGCCTGAGCTGGGGAGAGTAGCCAGAGGGCATGAGTGGGGGCCTCTACCGTGGGGGTCCAGCACCGGGGCCCTCCTTGCCTGAGTCTAAGGGTGGCACTGGGCTACCCCAGGCAGGGCCCCAGTGTCGTGGGCGGGCCAGCACTCATAGTGCAAGCAGGGAAGCGGTGACCCTCTGGTCCCAGCCTTGTTCGTGGTGCCTGGCCCTGCCTCTTTTGGAGGACATGGCAGGTGGCAATAATCCCACATGGGTGTCCCGGATTCATCCCTTCTGTCCATGCCACCAGCCACACCCTGCTCCCAGCCACAGGTTTCTCACCTGGGCCACTGCGACAGCCCCTGCCTGGTCTCCCTGCAGCCTTCCTTACCCGCCGGCTCTCTCCACGAAGTGGTCTGCGTTATCCTTTAAACGTGCACTCAGATCACGCCCCCTGCCCACTGAAACCCTCCTGGGACCACCCGTTGCCTGTGAAAGAAAACCCAAATGGATCCGCCTGGCCACAGGCCCGGCCTCAGCCGGCCCTGGCCTCTCCCCACGCCTCTCTGCGACTCCCCACGACGCCCTGCCAAGCACAGCGTCTCCCAGCCACGGGGCATTGCACTTTGCTCTTCTCGCTCCCTGGAACGTTCTTCCCAGGTTGGCACGACTCCTTCCTTCCTGACATTTGAGTCTCACCTTCGCAGAGAAGTTCCTCCCGGGGACACTGCCCGCCCCCTCCCTTCGCTCCTGGGGCCATTGTGTATTCTGTTTTCCTCCTAGCGCTCTCTGGAAAATGGACTTGTTTACTTATTTCACTTGTTCCTTATCTGGCTTCCCCCGCTGGATGCCAGCTCCACAAAGGCAGGGACCTTGTCTGTCCTGTTCTGCCTATTTCCAGAGCTAGGACAGGCCTTGGCCTACGGGAGAGCCTCAGATATTTGTTGAACGAACACAAAGTGGATTCTACTGAAGCAAACTGCTACCCAGCCACCCTCCTAGAACTGAGCTTTTTCCAAAGCTGCTCAAAGGTGGCCCCAAAGGATACAGAAGAAGACCCAACTGACCCCCTGCGCCAGGGGTCCCCAGGGCAGACCCAATCCCGAGCCTATTGAAGCTGTTCCAGGCGAGACTGCCAGGGCCCGGAGGGTCTGCCCAGCGCTGTTGGGCTAAGTCGAAAGAGGCCCCATCTGGGCAGATGTGGCCCCCAGGGGCTTGGCTGAGCAAGGCACGTGGAAAGAAAAAGGGCTCCTTTGTCTGGGGAGATGCAGTCCAGCCAGGACACAAGGCTTGGTGAGTAGAGACTCCCTCCGCCGTGGCTCCAGAGCACCCCCTATCTGTAGGGCGCTGCTGAGACGGTGCCCAGGAGAGACAGACTTAGCCCTTGGACATGGCCGGACATCAGCTCCACCTGGGAAAATGGCCCGGCCTCGCAGCAGCCCCACGGGGCAGGTGGGGGCTGCGCCAGCCTGTGGACCTGCGGCCCCCACTGCTCAAAGAGCCCACTCCTGTGCACCCACCACTTCCTCTCCTCGCTGATTCAAGGACTTAGGCCTCAAGGTACATCTTTTTAAAAAATCCTAAGTAAGATAGGAAACCAAATCTTTTGAAAAATCAGAATAAGAGTCTTTAGGGGCTGGCTGCATGAAGGCCCTAATCTAGCCCTATTTCCTTGTGATCCTCCTCAACCCCCCCAAGTCTAAGCCCCTCGACACTGCGTAAAATGTCTTTCAAGTGGAGACATCGAAGCTACGGATTTCGAAAGACCAGATCTGTTCTAGCACATTATTTGGGGCTAGATTTTTCCCAACAGAAGCCAGTATCAGGTCCTGCCAAGGGCCGCAGTAATACACTGTCAACTTACAGGTTAAAAAACCAAACTGGCACCCAGGATAAATCCCTAACTGAAACAAAGACAACCTGCGGAACAGCATTAGCTTCTGCTTTTCCAGGAAAAAAGGACTTTAAATATATATTTGTGCGTGTATAGAAAGAAGTTAGGAGGACTACACACCACACTGTCAACAGTGGTTCTGCCTTTGCAAGAAGAGGGCTAACTTGTACTTTTTAATTTATGTATTTGTGTATATTGGACATTTTAAACAAATGAGAATGTATTTATCATTTTGCAGTTTTATATATACTCATCTTCATAGTTTTATAAGCTATAAAATACTTTAACTTTGTAGTTTTATAATTTTTTATAGTTTGATAAACCGTGAAATGTTTTCAAGTCACTTAATTTACTCTACAAATATGTAATAAACTAATGGATTGCATTGTTTTGTAATAACTTCAAAATGCTTTTCAATGACCATATTTTCCAAATAAACAATCTAGAAACATGCTCTAAGAATGATTTGTGAGTTTTCTCATACGAAGAATCATACATAGTTATAGGCATTAATTCATATTTAATTCTATGTTTAACAAGTCAGCTTTATTTTAAAAGTAAAAAGCTCATTTATTAATACGTGAAGAACTTCTGCAAATCAGCATGAAAAGAAATCACAATCCCAAAGAAAATTGGAAAATATAAATATGTGTGTGTGTGTGCGTGTGTATACACACACAGTACAGAAAATGTATATAAATATGCTCGATTTATGTAAAAATGAGAGGTTCTACATATATGCTTATCCATGTCTAGAATAGCTCAGGAAGGGCACTTAAGCAGGGAACCTACAAGGAGACTTGCAAATGGGTAACGAATTTTTACTGCACATTAACATATATAAAAGAATTAAACAGCAATTAAATAATAATGAACTGGGAGTACTCCAAAATTTCCAAAGCATATGATTGCTGTATATACCCTGAAAACACTAGCCTTGGGATAATGAGAAGAGAGTTTAGCTTAGTTTTTATAGAGTTGAACAGAACTAAATGGACCATAAAAGTCTAAAAAGGACTTTATTTTCATTGGTTGCCCCAAGAAAATATATAAACCAGTCAGTGACACTAAAGGTCTTTTGTACAACACGAGCCCATTTTCCCCAAACGGGGAATTGAGTTTCCTGTGTTGATTTAGCAGTTGGGGGACTCTGGGCAGGGCAGGACTGTCCCAGGCCACCTCTCCCATTGGTCTTGCCTGTCTCTGTCTCTACCATTTTCAGCCAAAATTCCAAAGGTCACTTGGAAAGCACATACCCCAGACACTCCCTTTCGGCTAGATAACCTCCCACGGCCCAGATCCCAGTCTAGATTCCTGGGGACCAGGGGACCTCCGACACGAATCCTTGTCTGCTTGACCAACAAGTAGAGGTGACACTGAACAAACTGAGTTTCCACAAACGTATCTTTAGAACCTAATTTTTATTATAATTGATTAGAAAATCCAGCTTACATTCCAAATGCAGTCTTTTTTTTTTTTTTATCTTAGTCGAGGTGCAATAACGGTTAAACGATAACCAGCATGACTCATGCTCCTATAAAAGTGTCCCCTTATGGGAGTTCAGCGTGTCTCCGAACACGGGAAACTGTCAGCCAGTCACATAGAAGGGGGTTGTTCTGGCCTCGTGCTTTTCTGGGGGCAGTTACTACAAGACGAGCTGGTCCCATGGAATCTGCCCAACAGCTCACTGCTGGGGAGTGTGCACCCCGGGTGGACATTGCCTGAGCCATGTAAGCGCCTTCCAGGGTGTGGAGATGTCCAGCCTTAGGAGTCCCTTCACAGCTGGGATGCGGACGGTAATAAAGGCTCTGAGAACACACGCACAGTGAGCGCCATCAGGGCACAAGAGAAGGACACAGAGGAGCAGGCGCCACTGGATTCTACTTTGTGGAGGACAGCCGAGAGACAGCCAGGGTCTGGGGCGCGTGGCCGTTGTCACCGGCTGCGCAGTCTCCAGACCGGATTCTCTGGCCTTCCTCACGACACTGCCAACCTCCTAACATTCTCTATTACTTTTCTATTCTCTTTAATTGGACTGGATTCTGCTGTTTATGCCCAGCTTGGAGAAGCCTCTGACGTGGATGACTAACTAACAAGCACCTGGCCAAGTTCAACGTCACAGATGACTCCTTCTCCCTTCTCCCTCCAGCTATGGCCTTGGTCTTAACACCCGCCCCTCTTTACAAGCCATTTCTCATAACCAGGTTAAGAAAGAAAACAGACCGTGGAGTTAGCGGCCAGTCTGAACGACACTCGCGCACGGTGACTTTGGCGAGTGGCTTAGCCTCTCTTGCTCAGTTTCCTCATCTGTAAAATGGGGATGATACAGCCTTCTTTCCCCTAGAATTGTTGTGAGGATTAAATAAAATAACCCATTAATAGCACTTAGATAAATGTTGAGGATTAGCTCTCCCAACAAGGAAACAAAAGAAGACTGATATGGCGAATTAAAAAAAATCCTTATTAAATGAGATAAAAATCAAAATCCCTTTAGCAACTAGATCAGGGATTCTTGGCCATTTATTCTTCTGGCCACAGACAACTTTAGAATCAACCAAGAAAATTCCAATGATATATTCAACTATAAACTCCAGACAAAATCTAAAAACCAACTACAGGAATACTCCAGAGATGGTGTAGGTTTGGTTCCAGGCCACTGAAATA
Organism: Avahi laniger; assembly: GCA_963575035.1. NCBI lineage: Eukaryota > Metazoa > Chordata > Mammalia > Primates > Indriidae > Avahi > Avahi laniger. The sequence continues at coordinate 1,366 of CAUYSK010042218.1, read as the reverse complement.
AAGTAAATATCACTACAAAATAAGTCACATGAATTGTTTGGTTTCCTAGTGCACATAAAAGTTATATTTATACTGTAGTCTGTTAAGTGTGCAATAGCATTATGTCTTAAAAAACAACGCATGTAACTTAATTAAAAAATACTTTACTGCTAAAAAATTCTAAGAATCATCTGAGTCTTCAGCAAATTATAATCTTTTTTGCTAGTGGAGGGTCTTGCCTCGAAGTTAATGGCTCCTGGGTGGGGTGGCTGTGGCAGTTTCTTAAAGACAACGGTGAAGTTTGCTGCATCGATGGACTCTTCCTTTCATGAAAGATTTCTCGGTAACATGCAATGCTGTTCGATGGCATTTTAGCCACAATAAAACTTTGAAAATTGGAGTCACTCCTCTTAGACTCTGCTACTGCTTTATCAACCATGTTTATATATTTTAAATCCTTTGCTGTCATTTCGACAATGTTCGCGGCATCTTCACCAGGAGTAGATTCTATCTACTTTTAACCAATTTTTTCCTCATTCATAGAAGCTCTTACCTGTTCAAGTTTGATCATGAGGTTGCAGCCATTCAGTCACCACTTCAGACTTCATTTTTTTTTTTGTTTTGTTTTGAGACAGAGTCTCACGTGTTGCCCGGGCTAGAGTGCCATGACGTCATCCTAGCTCACAGCAACCTCAAACTCCTGGGCTCAAGCGATCCTCCTGCCTCAGCCTCCCGAGTAGCTGGGACTACAGGCATGCGCCACCATACCCGGCTAATGTTTTTTCTATGTAGCTTTTTTAGTTGTCTGATTAATTTCTTTCTATTTTTAGTAGAGACAGGGGTCTCACTCTTGCTCAGGCTGGTCTCGAACTCCTGAGCTCAAACGATCCACCTGCCTCGGCCTCCCAGTGTGCTAGGATTACAGGCATGAGCCACCATGCCTGGCCTCAGACTTCATTTTTTTTTTTTTTTTTGAGACAGAGTCTCACTCTTTTTGCCTGGGCTAGAGTGAGTGCTGTGGCGTCAGCCTAGCTCACAGCAACGTCCAACTCCTGGGCTCAAGCGATCCAACTGCCTCAGCCTCCCAAGTACCTGGGACTACAGGCATGTGCCACCATGCCCGGCTAATTTTTTCTATATATTTTTAGTTGTCCAATTAATTTCTTTCTATTTTTAGTGGAGACAGGGGTCTCACTCTTGCTCAGGCTGGTCTCGAACTCCTGAGCTCAAACAATCCGCCCGCCTCGGCCTCCCAGAGTGCTAGGATTACAGGCATAAGCCACCGCACTCGGCCTTCGTTTTTAATTCTAGTTCTTTTGCTATTTCCACCACATCTGCAGTTACTTCCTCCACTGAAGTCTTGAACCCCTCAAAGTCATCCATGAGA